>CAUYQU010088478.1:0-69152 GCA_963574635.1 Cheracebus regulus | reverse complement strand
TTTTTTTTATAAAAACAAAACGACAAACAAAAACCAAAAAAAAAAAAAAAAAAAAAAAAAAAAAGAATGAAAGAGAAAGAGGAAGAGAAAGAGGGAGAGAGAATGGGATTCTTGTTTTATTGCCCAGGCTAGAATACAGTCTAAAGATGAGTATTAAAAACCTCTTTTATGCCAATAATTGTGCTTAACAATGGAGACAGGAAGGAATAGGGGATGAAAATAACAAATAAGCAGCTAACCAATATTTTATTTAAACCTTTGAAATGCTATGCAATTGCTGGGGAGTGATTTACTTCCAATTATGTGGTCACTTTTAAAATAGGTACAATGTGATATTGAGAAAAATGTATGTTTTGTGGATTTGTGGGAGGAGAGTTCTGTAAATATTTGTTAAGTCTAGTTGTTCCAGGTCTGAGTTCACGTCCTGGATATCCTTGTTAATTTTCTATCTTGTTGATCTGTGTAATATTGACAGTGTAATGTTAAAGTCTCCCACTATAGGATTTAATGTTCCAAGCTTAGGCTCTGAATTTCAGGCCATGTATCAATCAGAGAAAACTTACTGACAGCGATAACAGGGCCTTAAGGAGACTTTTCTCCAGATGAAGAGTGATTAAGCTAGCTAGCTCTCAGATTCTTTGAGTTGGGAAAATGAGTTTAAGTAAGTAGAGTTCTGGGAAAGCCCCCAGGACAATGATTAATGTCCTTACTTCAGAAAATCCACAGACCTTTCTAGCTCCTTTGATTTCTTTCTCTTTACCTCCTTCCTCTTGTCCTCCCTGCCCTTCCTCCTAACTTCTTTCCTTTTCTTTAATCTTTCCTTCATTCCTTTCTTCTTTCATTTCTCATTCGACTCTCTATTATATACCAGGAACTGTACCTATGAATATAAAGTGTATAAAGAGAAGACCCTCCGGTACCTTTACTGGGTATCTCTGTGTGTGTATCTTTTGTGTTTGTGTGTGTGTTAGTGGAAGAGTATGCCTTCACATTGGAAAAAACAATTCTTTTTTTTTTTTTTTTTTTTTTTTTTTAAAGACAGAGTCTTCCTCTGTCTCCCAGGCTGGAGTGCAATGGCACGCTGCTGGCTTACTGTAACCTCCGCCTCTTGGTTTCAAGCGATTATCCTGCTTCAGCCTCCTGAGTAGCTGGGACTACAAGTCTCTACCACCACACCCGACTAATTTTTGTATATTTAGTAGAGATGGGGTTTCACCATATTGGCCAAACTGGTCTTGAACTCCTGACCTTGTGATCTGGCCATATTGGCCTCCCAAAGTGCTGGGATTACAGACATGAGCCACGCACTTGACCAAAAAAAATTCTTTATAACAAATTCTAACAAGGATCTTACAGGATTTATATCAAACACTTGCTGATAGGAGGAAAAGGCTTTCCCTGTCGTAAATGAGACATATTTAACAGAGGAAGTGACTTTTCAGTTGTGTCTTAAACTACGATTCAGAGGGTTAGGTGAAGCCAGGGAAGAGCATCTCAAGCTGAAAACAGAAGATTACAGAGGCTCACAGAGGGGCGAGGAAATGAATGTGGCACTTTCAGAGAATGGCAACATTTTTCAGTGTGGGAGGAGATGGGCCAGCAAAAGTGACATGGACCCAGTCTGTGTAGAGTGGTAGATACCACACTAGGCCCTGGAGGGATAAGTACTTTTAACATCTGCATTTTCTAGCCATGATTGAGTGGCTGGCTAAGTGGTCTGGGGGTCGGAGGGGCAGGCAGAGAGATCAATTTGGAGGCATTTCACTGTTTTCTATGTAGAAATGGAAGTTCTGCAAAGCCTGATTTTTTTCAAAAAGTCCAGATGTTCCCAAGTTCAATTAATCTTGTATAAAAATCCTAAAGTGTGATTACCATATTATTTATGTTACAGAATAATAATTATTTTCTATTTAATAGAGCTCACTGCAAGATTACACAAAATAACGTGTCTCCAAGGCATTTTAAATAGGCGTTGATTTTGCTTATACATATGGTTTCAGGCATGTATCAGAAAGTCACGGGCATCTATATATTTCTCTTTACACTAACAGAGAATGGTCACTGTGCTGTAACTGCTGCTGCATTGATTGAGTCACAGGATTTGTTCATAGGGCAGTCGTAGGTGGTTTAGCAAATTTCAGATGAAAAAATTAATTAGATTAGTGAGCTATGTAAGTCACTGTTCAAGTCACCCAGCTAAAGAAGCATGCCTGGCATCTGCCTAATAAGTTTTGAAGGTTTAATACACTGTCACTGGGATTGTTGCAAGAGTACACACACAACATGTGTCCGGCCTGTTTGCAAGTCCCAGCTAATAACACACAACATCCTTGCTAGAGTGCAGCCTGGCTTTCATCAAGTGACGTTTTCATTATCGTTTTTAGTTGAGGTGGAAATTTTGCTGTCAGGCTGTATACATAAATAGAGTAGATATATTCGAAGGACTGTGAGTTTAGATGCCTGTGGATGTTAAAAGTCTGGGGGCTCTTCCGAGTTCCTCCAAGGGACAGGTGAAGTCATTAATGTGGATGTTTCTTTTCATGTTTCTCCATTTTTTAGGTCTGTGATGGGGTCAAACAAAGAACCAGACCTTGTGCATCTTGAGGCCAGAACTATGGATGGTCGTAAGTAAATCAACTTTGCTGCAATGTTCATAGTGATATTAGTTCTATGAATCTGTCATGAACCTCGCGAGTCTGTGAAATAATCTCATGATGTATGCATAGTAATTGTGGATATGTGCTTTCTGGGGATTTGGGATTGCAGGAGTGACCTGCTTCTTTTGACTCTAAGCTAGTAAAGTGCAGGTATCTTCTGTTCAGAAGAGCTAAGGATAGGTCCACAGGCACAATGAATGGCACAGTGGCAATAAGCATGTGATTTGGCATGAAGGCTTGTCTTCAGTGATGCGAAATAGTCTTAATAATTTTTCATAAATATATATTTTATATATATTTAAATTTATAAATATAGATTATCCAGAAATATGTCTATTTGGATAGTGGCGACACTTGCACAACCCTCTCATCCAATCAAAGCGTCTTTCCAGGTAAAGAGAAAGTCTCCAAACTCCTGCTTCCTGAAGTGTTTCGTTGCTGTTGCTGCTGCTCTTGTTTTGTGTTGAGTTGTTTCTTCAGTCTCCTTATTTTGTCAGACATCATCCAGGCCATGCCTTACTCTCTTGTTTGGAGATTCCCAAAACACTTGGAAAGAATAAAAAAAGGATTTTTCTGTGTCCCCATGAGGAGCAGCAGTGAGGGAGGCAGTTGAGTGCATTGCTGCCCCTTCAGTAGTTCTCAACTCCGGACGGGTATGCTGCACTGAAGGACAGGACGACGCCTCATGGCCTCATGACAACGTTGTCGGTTGTTATTCTCATTTCACATATGGAGAAGCAAAGGCGTAGAAAGCTTAAGTAATAATATACCTAAGCTCCTGTGGTAAATAAATAGAGGAGAGTGATGTCTATCTCACAAAGCCCGTCCAGGTGAGAATTCGAGAAACTAGTGCATGTAACATACTTCACACAGCGTGTGACCTGTCAAACAGTTGAACGCCAACAATGGATGTTTCCTTCCCTTTCTCTGGTACAGAGGATCCTCGGAAGAGCTAAGCGTTTGCAGGGGTACTGCTAGGCCTAGGATAGAGTGCTCCAGGTGAGAGGGGTAAAAGAAAATGAGTGAAAAGAGAAACTGTGCATAGAAGAGAATGAGGAGAGAAAGACAGGGAGAAAGAAAGAGGACTCAGATGTGGAGGAGAGGAAGAGAATGGACTATCCACAGTTACCACAGAGCAATGAGGCTGTTGTAGGCTGCCCAGCGCTGGCCCAGCGAGCGATAATCTCGTTTCCAAGACATTCCCGGTTTCTAAAATATCTCTCACAATTCACAAGCATCCTAATCACTGCCATTTGTGCCTGTCAACCAGTCTTGAGCTCTTCTGAACACACAGGCAGATGATCCTATACTTTAGGAGCTTACAGCCAAACAAAGCAGGTCACCTCTACAACCCAAACTCCCTTAAACCACAAGTTTTTCATTACTATGCATGTACCATGAGCTTTCTTACCTCTAAAGGTTTTGTTTCCCTTCTGCGGGAGTGAATCTAGTTTTTGACAGAGTCCGTGTGGGCACAGGTCAGGGGGAAAGGCTGGCCATCCTTCTCTATAACCCGGGCAAAGCTGCCATATGCAACCTGCCCAGCACTGTGCCTGTCATGGAATGAGCTCAACAGGTCAGAGCTGCTTTCCCACCTCCTCAGTGGGCTCACTCTGGTGGTGACTTCATTTCCCTGGACCACACGATGTTATCTTGGATTCCAAGGTCCAGTTCTTGCTACATAACAGAGATCAATATTTTCTTAAGGGAAAAGTAAACACATCATTGTTTAAAAGTCTTGTGTTTAAAAGTCTTGCTTACTTCCCATTGCTTTGATGATAAAGAGCTAAGTTCTCATCTTGACCAATAGCCCCAGCATAACCTGTGCCTGCCCATTTCCTCAGCCTAATCTCACTCTGCCCTCTCATTACTCCTTGCCTGCAGACCTTTAGGCATGCTTTCAATTCTTTGAACATACAGGAGTCTGTGTCTTGCCATAAAGCCTTGATACATGCTGTTTTCTCTATCTGGAATATCATTCTCTCTTACCCATACCCTGACCAATCGAGCATAATTGATTACTGTGGATGGTTCAGACCTCAGGTTAATCACCTGTTTCTTAGGAAAGCCTTTCCTAAACTCTCAATGTTCTTATTTTGCTTGCTTTTATATAACTGTGTTTTTTAATCATGTTCTTTTCTGTTTGAAATTATACTTTCTATTTACATGATTATTTGATCACAACTGTTTCTCCCCACCAGTCTGTATGTTTTATGAGAGCAGAGACCATGTATATAATGTTCAGTATTGTATCTCCAGAGCCAGGCATGGCAACACACATCTGTAGTCCCAGCTACTCATGAGGCTGAGGCAGGGAGATCATTTGAGCCCAGGAGTCCAAGGATATAGTACATTATGAACACATATAGTGAAGTGAATAGCAACTTCACTCCAGCCTGGGCAACATAGTGAGATCCCATCTCAAAACAGGAAACATTATATCTCCAGCACATGCCACAGCATCTACATGTAGAGAGAGATCACTAAACATGTTGAATGATTGCATACAGCTGACCAGTTGTCAAGGTTACCAGTTGGCTACCTCACCTCACTTACCAGGTTATCTGAAAATACTAGAGCCTTGCATCTTAAACCTTAGCATGTAGACTACCCACCTCGGGACCTGGTTTAAGATCTGGATTGTGATTCAGTAGGGGCCTGAGAGTCTGCATTTCTAACAAGCTTCCAGATGGTGCCCTGGTCTGTGCTGCTGGTCTGTGAAGCATGCTTTGAGTAGCAAAGTTCCGCAACAGAAAATTAGTGAAAGCGCTTGAGGGTCTGTTTCCCATGATTACACCCCCAGTTTAGGAAGCTCTGGATGGAATTGGTAGCATCTGGATTGCTTTCATTTTCATGCTTTTGGGCATGCTGCTGTTTTCTGGCTTGTGGCATCCAGTGCACAGAACCCTGTATCCTAAAAACAATGAGGTCATCACTCTCCATGATCTGCACATTTCCTTAATACCCAATATTTTTCCTGAGCTCCCTGAAGGCACGGCGGTTGATAATGCCAAACTGTCATCTCAGGCTCAGCTTTCACAAGGAGGAAATATATCAGTTCTAATTTTATTTATTTTACTTTACTTTTTTTTGCAAAGGCAGCATCTTCAGAAACTATCCAAGGGTGAAAATTCAATAAAGGGATTTAATTTGAAAAGTTAGCCCTGTCAAAACAAAACTGAAAAAAAAAAAAAAACCCACAACCCTGCCAGTTGATAGAGAGGGGCTAAGCATAGCACCTGTCCTGCCACAGCATAAAAAAAAAGGAGAGGGGAGAGAGAGATTGTCTCAGCAACCAAGGTTCCAGTTTAAAAAAAAAAAAAAACAGGGAGGAGGAGGATGGAAGGAAATAGCATAGACAGGTCAGGGTAGCAAGGTGTTGGCAAAACTTGGCAGTATATTAAAATCAGGCTACAGTCTCATCTGCTGCACTAGGAATTTCACATCTCTATGTTACCTCTTTCTCATTTCCTTTTTTTTTTTTTTTGAGACAGAGTCTCACTCTGGCACCCAGTCTGGAAGTACAGTGGCACCGTCTCAACTCACTGCAACCTCTGCTCCCAGGTTCAAGGGATCCTCCTGACTCAGCCTCCTGAGGAGCTGGTACTCCAGGCATGCTCTACCACAGCAGGCTGATTTTTGTATTTTTGGTAGAGATGGAGTTTTTCCATGTTGGCCAGGATGGTCTCAAACTCCTCACCTCAAGTGATCCCCTTGCGTCTGCCTCCCAAAGTGCTGGGATTACAGGTGTGAGCCACTCCTCCTGGCATTTTTCTTCTCATTTCCTAATTGAGATCCTCTCTTTTTTGCTCCATTCACTACTGCTTTTTTTTTTTTTTTTTTTTTTTAAATAGATGAAGTCATGCTCTCGTTGCCTAGGCTGGAATGCAATGGCTTGATCTCAGCTCACTGCAACCTCTGCCTCCCAAGTTCAAAGGATTCTCCTTCCTCAGTCTTCCTAGTAGCTGGGATTACAGGTGCCCACCACCATGCCCAGCTGAGTTTTTGTATTTTTAGTAGAGACAGGGTTTCATTTTGTTGGCCAGACTGCTCTGGAACTCCTGACCTCAGGCAGTCCTCCCTCCTTGGCCTCCCAAAGTATTGGCATTACAGGGGTGAGTCACTACACCAGCCCCATTCATTATTGTTTATGTATATGAGCCCATTGTTTTTATCTAGGTTGTACATCTTGTAGAGTATATGCCAGATATACTCTACAATAATATAATGGACTTTGTTGTTTCGTTTTGTTTTGTTTTTGAGATGAAGTCTCGCTCTATTGCCCGGCCTGGAGTGCAATGGTGCAATCTCAGCTCACTTCAACCTCTGCCTCCTGGGTTCAAGCAATTCTCCTGCCTCAGCCTCCCCAGTAGCTAGGATTACAGGCTTCTCCCACCACGTCCAGCTAATTTTTGTATTTTTGGTAGAGATGGTGTTTCACCATGTTGGTCAGACTGATCTCAAACTCTTGACATCAAGTAACCCACCCACCTTGGCCTCCTACAGTGCTGGGATTATAGGTGTGTGCCACTGAACCCGGCCATAGTGTTTTTGACTTTAAACAAGAAATTATTTTCTAATTTTAGTGTGTTGACATATTTTGTAGTCAAGACACTGAGACGTTTGACACACTTGCCAGTTGGGCTCTTCCCCATGGAGTTTGTTGTAAATCCTTCCATGGGTTTCTCTTTTTTTCTTTTTTCTTTTTCTTTTTTTTATTGCATTTTAAGTTTTGGGTTACATGTGAAGAACATGCAAGATTGTTGCATAGGTACACACATGGCAGTGTGATTTGCTGCCTTCCTCCCATCACCTATATCTGGCATTTCTCCCCATGCTATCTCTCCCTTCAGCGGGTTTCTTATTCAAAATTTAGTCTTGGTCTCATTTCACATGTCCATAGATTACACATTACACTTAATTTCTGTTTCCATTGAAGTCCCTATATGTGAGGGGAGGTGAGCTCTGGAAAGCTTTAGTTTTTTGCATGAGAAAAAAAATTATATCTTTATTTTTACAAACCTTTTAACTTATAAGATTACTTTCAATTATAAGGGTTAGAAATAAACTGGAGTAGTATTAACAATATCAGTGACTTTATCACAATAGAAATCACAAATTTTATATCATAATACATCATTATATCAGAAAATATTATTTATGCTGATTCTTTCCTCAAAATTATAGTTGCTATCAGACCTGCCAATAGATCTTGCTATGTAATATATTAATTTAAAAAGTACCTATAAGGGTATTACATATTTATTTTTTAATCTTTTAATAACTTTAAATTTACTTGAATTAGATATTTTGTTCTGGTTAATTTATTTTATGCATTAAAAACATTCTGAAAAAATGGGTCCACAGGCTTTCTTGGATTGCTGATAGGGACCTTGGCACAGATTCTGAAACTTTTCCCCAAATGACAAGTGTCTGCTTGGGAATGTGTGCTTATTTATATAAACTAGTTTTTTATCTTAGATCCTCTAGAAAGCTTTGGTTCTGTGAGAGTCTATGATTGACACTGAGGTTTCTTACCAACTATCCTCTAATATGTGGATATCTTATAGTTTACATCTGTAACAAGGATGTTATTCTTTCTTGTATTACTTTTTGCCTTGGGAGGCGAGATGAAAAGAGCACGCTCAATTACAATCAATCATAGGATGTATTATTGGAAATTTTTGAAGATATTTATTGGATGTGACATTTATTATTAGTCCCTGGGTTCAAAGAGGACAAACTGACAGGTCCTCATTCAGGAAGCAAATACTTTCTTGTTTAAATATTCGTGTGTGTGTGTGTGTGTGTGTGTGTGTGTGTGTGTGTGTGTGTGTGTGTGTGTGTGTGTGTGTGTGCGTGCATGGTTGGAGCCCAGTACATTAAAACACTAAAAATGAAACCTATATTCTATTGATTTGCCTAACATAGGTGCATTTGTGTATATGTGTGTAATCCATATAGTTAAAGAGAAAATGTTGACCAAACTGTTGGATTGAAAGCTGTGTGAAAAGTTGTATCTTTTTTTTGAGATCAAGTTTCACTCTTGTTGCCCAGGCTGGAGTGCGATGGAGGTTGGCTTACCCCTGGTTCAAGTGATTCTCCTGCCTCAGCCTCCTGAGCAGCTGGGGTTACAGACTTGTGCCACCATGCCTGGCTAGTTGTATCTTATTTAATCTCTGTTCTGTGTCCAAAAGATAGCCCAGAGCCCAAAACATTTATTTTTATTTTATTTTACTTTTTTAGAAGTGATGACGTTTCACCATGTTGCCCAGGCTGGTCTTAAAGTCCTGGGCTCAAGTGATCCTCCTGCCTTGACTTCCCAAAGTGCTGAGATTATAGGCATGAGCCACCACTCCCAGATGAAACATTTAATATTTGTTGAATTAATAAATATATTAATGTGTCACTGTTTAGATATATCTACTGAAAGAAGGATCTTTAACCACTGGGTCAGTGGAGTCCTGTAACACTAACAGATGAATGCAAGGGACTTAATAACTCTCTGAAACTGGGTGCCACATTTTATGCATATTTGATTTTGGAGGAAAATAACTTTTATCAACATTTTTCACATGACAATTACACATGGTTGTATAGTTGTATATTATGGTCATCTGTAAGAGAACCTGCAATACCATCTTTGGCCATTATAGCATCTTCCTTTTACTTCCAAAATAAAAGGCCCAACCTGTAAGCCGAATGTTTCTGTACTGGTGGTGATTTGTGCCAGCAGGGACAGGGGACAGGAGAGACAATTACTGGTCTCAGTGTTTATTTGCATGAGTGAGTAACCTCATAACAACTTTCCCAAGGACTAATCTCATTCACTGGGGAACAACAAACCTTGGCCCTTTAACCATCTGTGAAAATGACTGCCCAAAAACTCTGTGAAATGGACCTCAAACTAGCATTTTATCAAGATGAAATAAAAGAAACTCACAACTTTATGTAACTATGCAGCCCACTAATTCTGGTCTTGAGTGAGAACTGAAAATCTCATTTTCTACTTCCTATCCTCCAGCTTTCCAACCTAGTTTCCATATTGAACAGTAAGTATGTCAGAATCTGGATAAGGTAAGCACTCCTGAAATGTTTTAGGGAGTTAATGGAGACCTCAGTTCTCAAAGTCTTCAGTATCTCAGCCACAGAGTGTTGTGGAGCTTTCACTGTGAAAATAGATTACCTTTATACCAACAAAAATAGCAGTGATAACAATGAAAAGGTAAGAGGTTTTATATATATATATATATATATATATATATATATATATATATATATACACACACACACACACACACACACATACACACACACACAAACACACACACACATATATGTATATATAGATATAATATGTACAGATATAATTTGTATATATTATATCTGTATTTCTCCAGAAATTTAGGCTTATACAGATGAATATGTGTATGTATACACACACGTATACTCACAAAAATATACTTGTTGAAAAATTGTTGCATCAAATTTAGTGTTTGTGAATATCAAAGCAAGTTAAAAATCTTTCCAGATTAGCACGTATAAATTTAGCAACTTCACGGTTAATTGATATAGAGAACCCCATTATAAAGTCAACTATAATTTAGTAATTACTAAATTTAATTTAGTAATTACTAAATTATAGAGACTTTTGTAGATATAGATTCCTCTGACTATTTCAAACAGTGCAAATATATATACATACACACATATTATTTATTTGGTTAGTAAGCACTCAAGCTCACATAAGCAACAAATGCTACTGAAAGAGAATTTCATGAGGGAAAATTCCTGGGTCAGAGAGTTTATACATTTCTAATTTTTGTAGACATTGTCAAATTGCCTCCTGAAATATTTGCAACAGTGAATAGTCTCTCAGTATGAGAATGCCTGTGTTTGCAAACCCTCAGCAATCTTGGACATTATCGAAGACTTCAAATATAACCCATCTGAGAGCAAATTTTAAAAAGGCGTATCCTTATTGTTTTGATCTGTATTTATTTAATTAGGAGTGAGGTTGAGAATTTTTCTTTTCTACCTTTATTTCTTCTTCAGTGAACTTCAAAAAGTCAAATATTTTGAATAGATAAGACGAAACCTTTGGCATTGATATACACTTTTAAAAATAACAAATCGGCACTCCCACTTCAGCCAAAGCCCCAACATTAGCACAACAGTTGCCATTATCAGACCCTGCATTTCATAGTCTTCATTTATCTTCCTTTTTAGGCAAGTTATTAATAGCTTCCAAGGTAGAGCTTGGAAGAGGTTAGAAGTTTCCATTTCTGGTCAGCTTCAGATTCTGATAGATCCTCACCACTTCCCAACATGCTGAGAAAATGCATACATTCTTACCTCTCTTCTATCCCCAAATAAAGCATCAAGGTTTATCTAGTATAGCCAGAATCTAGTACTTTGCTTTTTTTTTTTTTCTAGCAGTGTTATTCTGACCCCATGTTTCATATTGCAAAAGGCTCTTGATTTCAATGACTAGTGATATCCACGTGGCCTCTCTGATTTAGTAGCCTGAAGACAACCCTAACAACCAACCAGAAAAGCATGAAATAAGATAACACGGGCCTCCTAGCACAGCATTGAAAAGCCTGATAGTGACAGTACAACAACAGGCTCAGCTGGGGAGCTTTCAGATTGGGTTATTTGTAGCCATTATAGGCCACTTCCTGTGCTTCCAGTTGCCCACCCACCTGCAAGAAGGTCTGTGCCCTTATCTTCCATGCTGAGGATTAGAGAACAGAGGTGCACAAAAAGCTGCTCACTCACAGCCTTTAACTTTAGGACAAAGATCTAGGCATCTATTGGGTCTTTGGGATCCCTCAGAATACCATAGCAGCAAGCCATATAAAATGCAGATGTGGCAATCCCCAAGTATTGAAAATTTTCTATTCTGACTCTTGCTTTTTTTAAAAAAGTCGCATCATAAAGACCTTGACATATATTCATCTAGTTTCTTCCTTTTTCCTCTAAATTCTCAAGCAACAGTGATGCTAGGATCGTGCATTATATTCCTATTATTTATCTCGTGTGAGCACACTAGGTACTTTTCAGCTGCTCTACTTATAACTACCATTGGAGGTAGATACTACTCTTATTTTCCTCATATTAATTATGGAGAAATGGGGCTTACAAAGATTAAGTGGTTTTTTCCCCATTGTTTCAGAGTTAGGATTTAAAGCCAGGTCTGTTTCACTCTGGACCTGTTATTCATTCATTCAAAAAATATTGTTGGGCATCTACGCCACATCAGACGCTCTTCTAGGCATGAATGAGGGATGATTAGGAATTGAACCACAGGCTCTGCTCTCATCAAGTTTACCTTCTAGTTAGGGAAAATGTTATAAAAAATGCATGATGCACTTGCATGAGAAGTGGATCTACAAATGTATGAGAAAAACAGAGTAGGGAGAAAAGAGAGTGATGAGAGAAAGAGGGCCATCAGGAAGAAGTCTTGGATAAGGTGGCATTTGATATTTAAGCCAAGTCTATATGGAAGTGCAGGAGAGAGCTGTGGGTCTGTCTGGTGGAAGAGCATTCCAGACAGATGGAAGAGTACATGCAGAGGCTATGGAATATGAGCGTGCTTGGCATGGCTGAGGCATAACAGAAGGCCAAGTGGCTGGATTAGAGGGAGGGGCAGGCAGATGTGTCATTTGTCTTTTTCCACTATCTGAGATGAGGACTTTGCCGTATTGTTCTTTGTTGAGCACCTCCTATGTTTCAAGTATGATACCTGGTATGGAAGGTGATAAAAATAATTAAGAAATTGTTCATTGAATGTACCACATGTCTTAAAGGCAGTGTCTCTGTGTTCTGAAATTAATCTTATAGCATGTAGACATGTGAGTAAATGTGCACACCCTCTTCCCTCACTCCCCCTTCAAAAAATAAAGATAAAACACTTGGAGAAGAAACTGGAAACTATATACTTTCTCCTCCATGAGTTAAATGGTTTCATTTCTTTCTCTGCCCTTTCCACTTTGTTTCCTGTTTGATTTTTTCTTTTTATCCTTCTCTATCTGTCTCTGTCTCTCTTTAACTTTCCCACTGCTCCCTACTGTCTTTGTAAACTTAACTTGCAAAGTTATGTGATAGGCTTCTCAGTTCTCCATGATTGAGTGTGACATTGTGGATAATTTTCTGTCTTTACCTAACTAAACTAGGTTCTAGTGTGGGTTTCTAGTAGGACTTTCTCACAAAACACGCAGCCAGTGTTCCCCAAACATATCTCACATTCTCTCATGCCTCTGTGCTCCTGCCCAGTGCTCCTTCTTTCTGGAATGATGAATTATCCTCGTCACCATTCCAGGGAGCCTTGTAGGCTTTCCTCAGCTTTTCCATAATGTCCCCATCCCTGACAAAAGTAATTCCCTCTATAACATAGACTGAATAGTAAACTAGTCTCTGTCCTCAAGAAAACTATATAGGCTATAGGGGCATAACAAGTACTCAGCTCTGTGTGATGCAAAGTAAAATAAATTCAGCGCACAGGAAAAGTTTCCAGCACAGAGTAAAACATCTGTGCAGAGGTATGAGGGTTAGCTGTCTCTCACCAGCAAGCCCATAGCACTTCCATTTCTCCCAGAATACACTCACCCTGCTGCATTGTAATTGGACAGTGACCTTTCTGTATTTATATTATCAGGTTGGTGCAAAAGTAATTGCAGCTTTTGGCAATTACTGCAGTTACTTTTTGGACCCACCTAATAATATGCTTTTGTTTTCTCTGCCATGTTCCCAGTTTTTAGTTTCATGCTTGGCAAAATTTTATCATCCCAGAATTTTCCCTGTAGTAGTCATGGCCTCCTGAATGCCCTAAGGCCAACAATAAAATACAAAATTTAGTCAGTTACACTGGTCCCAAATCAAGAAATGTCATAGAAGAAAGCAGTGCTAAGTCACAAACTCATCATGCCAAGCTAGAACATTTGATGTAAGTTTATAATGTTCACAGAAGTGTCTTGTCCTCTGGGTAGAATTTCCGGAGCCAAGACTAGAATCTCGCTTTTGACGTTCTCGATTTCGAACTGGTACATGTGACAGAGGGCACTAGAATCCTGATAGGAATTAAGTGTACATGAACAGCAGTACGTTGACACGTGTACATGTTTGTGTGTGTGTGTGTGTGTGTGTGTGTGTGTGTGTGTGTGTGAGTGATGAGAACATTTAAACGTTTCAAAACTTTTATTCTATTGCTCTTTCTATTAAAGAGCAATAGAAAGAACAAAAGGATAAGTTATGTGTGCTTGTTTGGGCTTTAAAATCTGTTCTGCTTTTAAACAGATTGCTTAAATTGTTGATTTAAATTGTTTCCAAATGGAAACAATGGGAATAGGTGAGTTTTAAAATGCTTATGCTTGCCTGCCTAGTTTCTAGCTATGCTTAAACTTCTACAATATTAGGGCAAATTAAAATATTTGGTGCTAAATAAATACTTGCTGAATGATAGAATGGAAGGATAGGGTCCCAGAGATCTGTAATATATTTTTTTGCTCTGTTGGTCAGGCTGGTCTTGAACTCCTTGACCTCAAGTGATCCACCCACCTTGGCCTCCCAAAATGTGGGGATTACAAGCATAAACCACTGCACCTGGCCTGAATTTTTAACAAAGTTTAAGAGAGAAAAAACATGTGATCCACTTAGCACAGTTCCTGACCCTGAGGAGAGGTTGCTCTGGTTATTTTGGAGGTTA
This sequence comes from Cheracebus regulus, assembly GCA_963574635.1. Lineage (NCBI taxonomy): Eukaryota > Metazoa > Chordata > Mammalia > Primates > Pitheciidae > Cheracebus > Cheracebus regulus. Next base: position 54,788 of record CAUYQU010088478.1, on the reverse strand, counting down.
ATGCTGCTGCTGCTGTTATCAGTGAAGACATTCCGGGGAAGGAAAGGCTTGTCTGAGCCCCAGGAAAAACTCCACAGAAGAAGGTTCCGAGAGTATTTGGACTGAGTAACAGGAAAGGAAAAGGCAGCTCAAACCAGCAGAACTCTCTGAATGAACATAGGCTGTCAGCCAGGAATAAGCACGCTATTTAGAAATAGCAGAAGCCCTCAAGACAGGGACTTGCCAGCAACATCACAGAGCTTTGTTTTGTTTTCACAGCAGTGGGAAGGAAACAGGTTTCAGTGGATCATTTATGGTAAAGATCTGTTGGATCTTAAAGTCACAGTCTGATTTTTAACATCCTTTTTGTTTCTAAAACTCAAATAACTCTCATTATGTAAGGAAATAATCTAAAACTGAGCATGGTAAATGACCTTCTCAGAGTCGCCCACCATGTTGGAGATGGAGCTAGGCACTCCAACAGGAAGATGGAATGCCTGCTGATTGGCCCAGTGTGTTGGGTGCAAAGATGACTTCCACATTCTTCTCGTAGACCTACTTACTTTGCAGTGCTGTCTGCTGACTGCTACCACACCCCGTGCTGCCTGTGCAGAATATTTGTATTTGTATTAATTATTATACAAGGAGAATATTTTTTCATGGTGTTTTTAAAAACTTACTTAAAAAAAATATTTAACCCAAACAAAAATTGAATATAAAAAGAAAGAAGTGGCCAGGTGTGGTAGCTCATGCCTGCAATCCCAGCACTTTCGGAGGCTGGGGTGGGTGGATTACCTGAGGTCAGGAGTTCAAGACCAACCTGGCCAAGGTGATGAAACCCCATCTCTACTAAAAATACAAAAATTAGCTAGGTGTGATGGCGCGCTCCTGTAATCCCAGCTACTCAGGAGGCTGAGTCAGGAGAATCGCTTGAACCTGGGAGGCAGAGGTTGCAGTGAGCAGAGATCACTGCCACTGTACTCCAGCCTGGGTGACCCAGTGAGACTTTGTCTAAAATAAAAAGAGGGAGGGAGGGAGCAAAAGCCCGCCAGCCCGGGTGGGAGGGAGCTGCTGCTACTTCGGGTAGAAACATCCTTAGTACTTTATAGGTGGTTAGCTTGAGACACAGTGAGCAGTATTGGTGATTAAAGACAGAACTTAGATACCAACTATAGCTACCATTATGTGAGCACAGCCAAACCAGCACTTGACTCAATACATTTCAGGGCTAAGGTCATCAAATGTCATAACTTCTGGCAAGGTGGATATTGTTTATTCCCATTTTCTAGATCAGAGTTTGGAGATGTGGAGTGATTTACTTTGGTTTACCAAGCTAGCAGGCCTTGAGCCTGAATTTAAACCTCTGATCCTCTGTTCAAAGCTTAGCTTTTTAAAAGCAGCTTCCACTCCCTAGATCAGCACAGGTTTTGGGTGGGTGGGGATTGCATTATTCTAAGCAGCAGCTGTGGCAGAGAGTGAAGATGCTTGAAAAGAACAGCACAGTGTCCTAATTACCTATGGCAAGGAAAACATCTGTGTAGGAAAAGTAATGAAATTAATTCTAATGTCTAGCAGTTGCATGCATTAATTGACATTAATTAATGCCAAATTACAAGATACTTCCTATGGAATCACATCATACACTCACCAGAATTGAATATGGAAAGAGTTCATCATACTTAATGCTATTACAGCAAGCCCCAAGGGGAAGAAGAATGATTGGTCCCTCATTATGAAGTGCAGCCAATTTCTTTCTGTTTCCATTGGGAGGAGAAAGGGAACAAACCAGGAACACTTTACCAGGGGCAGGCTGTTCAGAATGGATCATTTCCCCTTCAGCTTGCAAATTTCACTTTGAGCCACTCTGAGCAAAAAGTGGTTTGAAGACCTCTTCCCGAGCTTTTCTCGTGTCACCTGCTTTTACACTTGGTAATTCTCAAACCAAAGATAGGCCTATTGCACAGCTCAACAGCAATATGCAGCATGGGAAGTAGTGGAAGAACAAGCAGAGAAATTAGAGAATGTTGATCTCACAAGCCCACCGTGACTACCCCCTCCCCTACTTGCCCAGCTGTGAGGGGCTGGACTAGGGATTTGTTACTACAGATTGTCCAGCTCTTTCACATTAGTGCCTCTCCACTGTTGTTGACATCTCATATGTATCTTTTATTCATTTTTCCTGTGCAAATATATATTTATAGGTATCTATATATACAACTTGCAGAAAAACTCAGGTCCATTATGCACATATTTTGGTAACCTACTTTTTTAAAACTTTTATTTTGGAATAATTTTACATACACAGAAAAGTTACCCAAGATAGTACAGAATACATGTACTCTATACCCAGCTTCCTCTAATGTTAGCATTTTACATAACCATGGTATACTTTTCAAAGCTAGGAAATTAACATTGGTGTAATATTACTAATTGGTAACCTACTTCTATAATATAAAATGTATTAAGCATTTCCTCACAAAAGCAGGATCTTAATAGCAAACTGTAAATGTTCCATAGTTTATTACATTCTTTTTCTATTGTTGGCCATTTCATTTTTTCCAAAATTTTTTTATTATAAGTAACACTGATAAATATCCAAGTGTTTTTATTTTAAAGTTTAAAAAATTTGCATTGATCTTAGATTTTTTTCCTTAGAATTATCAGGAATAATAATAAATCCTAGGTCAAAGAATATCTTTTCTTTTTTTCATTTTCTTTTTTTTTTTGAGATGAGGTTTTGCTCTTGTTGCCTGGCTGGAGTGCAGTGCAGCAATCCCAGTTCACTGACACCTCTTGAGTTCAAGTGATTCTCCTGCCTCAGCCTCCCAAGTAGCTGGGATTAGTGGCACATGCCACCATGCCTGGCTAATTTTGTGTTTTTATTAGAGATGGGGTTTCACTATGTTGGTCAGGCTGGTCCTGCATTTTTAAATATTTTGATTCATTTTGGCAAATTACTACACAAAAATATTAAAGTGGTCTTGTTTTGTATCTGGGGGTATCCATTTGATTCTTAAATAGAAGCCAAAATATACTTAACAAAAATTGACCCCAAACTCAGTGGGATTTTTCATGCAATATGGTATAGTAGAAATAAACCAAAGTTGGAGTCAGGCTAACCCTGTTGCAGCCATGTACTGCCATTTCTACAAATCACTATTTCTTTTAGCTTCGTTCTCTTTATCTGCAAAATCAGTTGGTATGCTCTGTAGCATTGTGAAGATTAAATGTACTAGATCTATATGAACATTCTTCAGACTACCTGGCTCATAGATGCTCAACAAATGTTAGATTCTATCTTTATTTTCTCCTTAAATCCCTTAGATTAATAATTTCTGTATAGATGAGTTAGAAACATGAAAAGGGTGTGTTAATATTTTCCATCTTATGTTTGTACAGGGACCTTTGAAGAGGAGATTTAGGTCTTAAGAAAAAGAGCTATCAGACACTAATACAAATAAAAAAATTTGTATGCATCAAGTCCTCATTAGGTGTTAGTGTTAGAAATTCTAGTTGGAAATTATATTTGTGATTTGAAGCTCAAGACCTCCTAATGAAATTCCCAGTGTGTTTGACCCTGTTTTTGTTCATTATCTCACGTAACAAGAAGCACAGAGGTTGGGCAGCTTTAGGTTCAGTACCATCAACAGCTCGATGATGTCATTAGAGAATAGGTGCTTTCCATCTGGTTGTCATATTCATTATATAAGCTTGACTGTAAGATTGGCTTCTTTGGGTAACCAGCAGCCTAGAGCCATTCACATTAAGACACAGTGTTTACAGAGGCAGGAGATCTTCCGCTGTGTCTTCTGATATCTCTCAGACGCCTCTTAAAAGCTCTCCCTTCACTTCTCATGTACCAGAATTAGGTTTAAATGCCCTCTTCTAAAACAACCAATGTTAAGTAGAGAAGGAAGGCTTGAGTGGGTGTAGACCGACAACAACCATCTTTGCATATAGGAACTTCTGAGTCACGTGGAGAAAAGATGATCTGACAGATCCAGAATTGCCTTTTTCAGCAATAAGGCAGAGAAGAATGGGTGTTCAGCAGTCTGCCAAGAGTACCTGATTCAGAAATGTAACTGGAATATTTAAATTTGGCTTAACTAATATTTTTAAGGAATAGTGTGTTCCCAAAACTTATCATTATAAAAGGTAGCAAAACAGAAAACAGAAATATTATTCTTAATCATAACATTTGTATGAGTTTCAGTTTCAAAACATTTAGCATATGTGTTATTTTACTTCTTACAGCTAAAGTACAAGATAGTTGATATTGACATTCTCCTTTAATAGATGAAGGAGGCAGCGAAACTGGCCCAATTGTCGCATAGAACATGATGTTTGTGCTTTCTGTTGAATAAACACAGAAACTGATCCTCCCAGTCTTAAAACTTGAGAAAGTTACATTTGTTTTATCCAAGTTCTTATTTGAGTTCTTTTCTCAGGAAACCAACCATCAGGGCTCCCAGATAGCATCAAGGAACTGAAGCTTACCAGATCATTGTATCTAGACAGTGAGACACTAGACCTCTCACCCGTTCTGATTGCCTAACTGACAACTTGCTTCCTGCTGAACAGGTCTTCTTCCTTACACCTCTCTAATTCCTATTTTCCCACACGTGGTTACATTTCTTCCCTGCCATATAAACTCCTAATTTTAGTTGGTCAGGGAGATAGATTTGAAACTGATCTCCCATTTCCTCAGCTGTGACACCTGATTAAAGTTTTCTTCCTTAGCAATACTCGTTGTCTCAGTGATTGGCTTTTTGTATGATGAGTGGAAGAACCAAGACAGAACCCCTAGTATTGCAATAACAGCAAGACTCAGGAAGTTGAAAGGATTTCCTATGAACTACAGAGCTAATAAATAACCACATCAGAATTCAAGCCTAGTTTTTATTGTCACAAATCTCCAGTGTTTCTATGACCCCCAAGCTACATTTTGGAAAAGAGAAGTCACTTAAAATCTGTAAAACTTTCTGGTGGAGTGTAAAATTGTGAGGTAAAGATTTTGTGTGCTAGTGGTAGGATTGTTCTGGAAAAGGATGAGTCCCAGAAACTGTCTTTAAGGAAAAAGATCCTGTGTTCTGCTCTAAATGAAATTACAGGGATGCCTGAGAAAGGAGATGAAGAAGGAAAAACAGAGGAGTTTTCTTTAATTTTGGAGGTAGTTTCACTGGGACTAGATAGGTTAAAGCACTTGAGAGCTATCCCTGTCTTTGGACATAGAAGCCAGGTGAAGGAAGATGGTGAGCAAGGCTCTCTACCATTATCTCCTGAGAGTTTATCAGCAACCATTGGTAATTGGTCAGAGGGAGGAAGAGTGCATGCCACCCCCTAGTGGCACTCTTTGCAGAATACAGGTGCACACAAGTTCCTTAAGTAAAAGTGGTCCTGGACAATTCTGCCTTCCTAATATTCTTAAGAGAAGTCTTTAGTGAATCCTTGTATCTAGCTTAGCTATCCCGACATACTATTGCCCACCTCCATTTCCCGTAAATAATCATATTCTTATATTTTCATTTGTAAAAGTGGATTTCTGCATAAGTCTCTGATATCTGAAAATCAAACCCACCTACTCATTAAGCATTGGAAACAAGTAAAATAGCTTTCTTATACTCAAAAGGATATATTTCAATAAGTGGCACGTTCCCACAAATATTCATTTATTGCCTGCTATGTGCCAGGAACAGTATTAGAATCTGAAGTGCACAACAGTAAGCAACAAAAAGAAACACATTTGTCTTAATGGAGATTACATTGTAATGGGAACAGGGTTCAGCAAGAAAGAAATAATGAACAAGTTAGTTTTATATTGTGATAAATTCCATAGAGAGAACTAATAGGATGGTGTGTGATGAAGAATAATCATGGAAGATCCTCGGATGTAACAGTGAGCTAGCTGAAATCTAGAACCTGCTTTACGAACAGGATGGGGAGAAGCATTTTAGGCAGAGGGAATACAAATGAAGAGTCTTTAAAGTGCTAGAAAGTTTGGCCAACTTCCTGAACATAAAGTAGGGTGGATTAGAAGAATCAGAGAGAGAATAGAAAAGATTAGCATGGTGGGAAGTTGGGGAGGTTGGAGGGTTGGTGTGGTGGGTGGTGGAGAGTTTGAATTTATTCTGAATACAATGAGGCAAAAAGAGTGTTTTTTTTGTTTGTTTTGTTTTGTTTTTTGAGACAGAGTCTTGCTCCGTCGCTCAGGCTGGAGTACAGTGGCACGATCTTGGCTCACTACAGCCTCCGCCTCCCAGGTTGAAGCGATTCTCCTGCCTGAGCCTCCCGAGTAGCTGAGACTACAGGCGTGTGCCACCACACCCAGCTATTTTGTATTTTTAGCAGAGATGGGGTTTCACCGTGTTAGCCAGGATGGCTTCAATCTCCTGATCTTGTGACCCACCCGCCTCAGCCTCTCAAAGTTCTGGGATTACAAAGTGAGCCACTGTGCCCAGTCAAAAGGAGCTTTAAGTAAGAGAATAAGATAATCTGATTAGCTAGAGGCCAGGATACTGTGGTCAAAAAACAGGAATAGCCTCCCTGATAAAATACATTTCCAGCAATAGAGACCAAACTGATGTAAGAGTTGTCATTACTGATACTGTGTTTATCATCGGGTGAGATCCAGGGCTTCAGTTGACTCAACTATAAAATAAAAGCAAAGTATTGGCTCAAGGAACTCCTCCCAATTCTGTTTCACTTCTAATGAACCCTGGAAGAGAAACCCTTATCTTAACCTAGACTCTTATTACTTATAACAACATCATTTTATCATTAGATGATGGATGATCAGATATATGTGTGTTTTCCTGTTTGTCAAAGATCAAAGTGTGAAGGTGAAACCTACTAATATGAAACAACTGACTATGAAATCATAAGTATTATTGCCAGTTTTTGAAAATATTTTCACTTGGGTTTGGGAGGGGAAAAAAATTGCAAGAATGTAGTATTCCAGGATATCAAGACTTGATGGAAGCACCAGAAGATGACATAGGTGGTATTGAGAGCAAGTAAGTAATAAATATAATGGTAATAATTTACATAATAATAACAGTGACAATAACGTATTTAACACAGATTGTGAGGCTTGTTTAAAGAACTGTAAATGGTAAGGGAAATAGCAAATGTCCATTCTGACTCTAAGCTCTGACTGTCTATCCCCCTCAACCCCATATTTTTTTTTTCAGATTCACATTATCTAACTTGCCGAATGCAGAACTGTACAGAGGCCAACAGAAATAAACCTTTTCCGGGCTACATTGACCCAGACTCTTTGATTGTTCAGGATGATTATGTGTTTGTTCAGGTATGAAAGATCCACTTCTGTTGATTGTCTCAAAAACATTTATTTTCCTTGTCTCCATCCCTGTTGCAGTCCCTTTTGCCCGCTTTACACTCCATTAAGAGAGGAAGGGAGGGAGGGAAGGAGGGAGGGAGAGTGGGGAAAATCACTGTCTTTTCAACAAAAGGATAATTACTGAGTGTGGAATCTTCTATGCTAGTAGAATAGTGATTAGTTTCTTTGGGCTGTGTCCGGAGGATCTTATCAACATGGGGTCATGATGGCACTGCATAGAGTAGTGAGATTGTCTGTAGGATGGTGCACAGTTCCATCTGTCCCTGACACCTGCATTCCAAAGAAGCTCCCAGTTATCAAAGGGACTGAACAACTATGTCAGTCTCTTTCTATGTGGGGAGGGGTCAGCCAATCAGCCCCCTTCCCAATACCCACCTTAAAAGTAGAGAAGCAGGAATGGGAAGGGAAGCTGTGGGGGAGCTGGAGATAGTGGGAGGCAGAGGCCAGGGGGAGAGTAATCAGCTTTTACGGTCATGCACCAACTGTGATTGGAATAAAGACACTTCAGAGCATATGTATTCAGCCACGTTTTCACCCCGAGAGAGTGGGGAACAGTCTAAGAAGCTGAAGTTTTCTGAGTTGTTACTAGAGAAAAGAAGCAAATATGCTACACTGCTTTTCAGCCTTCAAGGAAAATTTAAGCCTGTTTGGGCAATGTGTTAGAAAATTCCGTTACTGCCTTCCATGTTAAAAATGACAAAGGGACAGTTGCTAAATAGCTTATACATAGATATAAAATTTCACTACAATTGAGACCCATTCTAGACAGTATTATATTCATTTGGACAAGAAATTGTGATTTAGAATATTTAATTACATGCTTTGAGGAAGCAATTTGTTTAAATGCCCACCAGCCTGTGTACTTTTAAAATGTTTTACAAATGATCACACACACACACGTGCACACACACACACACACATGCACACACACACACACTCCCCATTTCTTTATTCTTCAGGGAAATTAGTAATTAATACTCTGAAATTTTCAGCATCAAGTCGTCAAGTGACATTTGAATGGTTACACGTATTGGTTCTGTCTATAATTCATTTCTGTATCAGTGCTGCTCCCAGGAACCTTTTCTGGTTTCTAATAACAGTTTGCGATCCACATCTATGACTTACAAATCAATTCTGTGTTTAGAATTTCATACAGTCTTTACCCATGCCACCATGAACATCCTGTAACACCTCATTAGACCTAAGAGGTGATCTGGCCACATGATGGTGTAGATGATAACTTTCTAAGTCACATTCCTAATGTGATAAACATTCACATTTGTTGACATTCTGAGTATGCAAACTCCAGCTGCCATTCAAACTCCAGGCATTTATGGGGGTTAAGAATGGCTTCGAAGGAGAGAGAGACTGGTGGTGGTGCCCTTGACACCGTGCCCTGCCTGTTTGTTGCTCTTATGCTGGGGTGGAGGCCACACCCCTTCCTGCCCTCTCTCACACCCACCAGGATTAATTGGGCTGCATGCTTTGGACAAGACTGGAGGACAGCTGGCTGTGGTGGCAACTGCTTGTAGTCTCAAGCTACTGAGGAAGATTACTTGAGCCCAGGAGTTGAAGGGCACAGTGAGCCATCATTATGCCACTGCACTCTAGCCCTGGGCAATAGACTGCGACTTGTCTCTAAAAAAATTTTTAATAGGCCTGGTGTGGTGGCTCATGTCTGTAATCCCAGCACTTTGGGAGGCCGAGGCAGGTGGATCATCAGAGGTCAGGAGTTCAAGACCAACCTGGACAACATGGTGAAAACCCCCCGTCTCTACTAAAAAAAAAAAAAAAAAGCAGGGCATGCTGGCAGGGGCCTGTAATCCCCCCATATACTTGGGAGGCTGAGTCAGTAAAATAGCTTGAACCTGGAAGGCGGAGGTTGCAGTGAGCCGAGATGGCACCATTGCACTCCAGCCTGGGTAACAAGAGCGAAACTATGTCTAAAACATAATAATAAAATAGAAGAGACCTAGAGTGAATTTGGACAACAATCCTAGCCTGGTTTTCTGTCTGATGTGCCAGCATTCTTGTCTGTGCCTGTAATCATCAATGTAACACCATCACACTGGAATTCAGTGCCCAGAGATGTGAGGGTCCAGCTGTGCCACTGTTTGACCAGGGCCATTTCCTTCTGATATGGCACAGGGACCTACTTGTAGGGTCATAGACTTGGAACCAGAGACCTGGGCTGGTGATGGCAGTGAGCCAGTGTACCCCAAGGTTAGTATCATTTGAAAAAAGTAACAAAAACTGTGTTCTGGCATCGGAACCACAGTGCAAATTTAAGAATTGTGTTTTTGTCCAGTCGGTTCAGTTTGGGCCTCTGAGTAGCTCATGTACTCTTGGTAAGTTGTGTTTGAACCGAATGCCAATTCTTTACACTTGTCTGCAATAGGCATTAATGCCATTTGTTGTGTTGGAAGCTACTTTTTTCGATTCAGAGGGCTGTTCTGTGGCATGTACCTGTTATAGTAGCTCCTCTCACAGTCTTGTTTTTATGATCCAGCTGACATCAGGAGGGCGGCCACATTACTACGTGTCCTACCGAAGGAACGCATTTGCCCAGATGAAGCTTCCGAAATATGCTTTGCCCAAGGTATGGCCTGAATCCCTTCTTCATTTCGCTCTTGCCTCTTACTCACAGAAGCCATTCTCCATCTCCTTTCCCAAGGACTCTTTTAGCCTCTCATAGTCATTTCTTCTTTACATCTCTCATCCCTGTTTTCCAAGTTTGCTCTGCCCTACTGTCTTTGGTCAGTCTTATTACCCTGCACTTGTTCCCTCCCCCTTTCCCCCCTCTTTCCCTTCCCCCGCCCCCCACCCTTGGAGTCTCAGTTACAACCTTCCCCTCCCCCCTTCCCTTCCTCTCATTGTTGCTATAGGAGCATTCTTATGAATTAATAATTGATTTGCTTTTGCTTTTCTATAGTAAAGGTTTTCAAGCCGTATCTGTTGGTTTTCTAACAAGACAGAAAATATTTTTGGATGTGTTGTGTATCAGTGCAACAGCTGCGATCCATTTTGTCCCGTTTTATTGTTATTTACTGAGTGGCGATGCCGTGACGTGGCACCAGCCTTTGCTTTCCCTCTCAGCCAGTCGGCTCCCTGTAAACTTACGAGCCTGGTTGTCTGTAGAGTTCTGAGGCACAGTTTATTTTTTATACTTCCCCAAAGGCATACCCTTTGGAAAACAGTGGCAAACAAAAGTTAAACACCCTCCACTGCTGACACGCCGGGGCTGTCTTTCCAGAAGTGCTGAACTCGTTAATATGGAGTGCCACCTAGTGGAGGTCAAACTGATTCCGGAGCTCAGAGCTGTGCATTTGGGATCTTGCTGCCATCGTGATGTATTTAAAGTGACTAGAAACTGTAAATGTATTGTGCCTTAATCCTAGAGCAAGGGAGACATATGTGGCTATAAGAAAGGGATTCTGCAGGTTTAAATAGAGTTATAGCTCAATTTTGAAGCCTTTGGGTTGAACAAATAACACACATAACTTTTTAAATTGAGTTTCCATGCCTCTTTCTCTTATATTTTCATCCATGACTTTGTAGTATACTGTCTTGAACCGACACCAGATAGCTGCCCGGGAAGTCCTATACTAGACATAACAGAAGGGCACAGCTGGCCTCCTCTCCCAGGAGAGCCAGTGGTGACAGATTGTTCTGGCTTCTCCAGGCTGAATTCTCTTTCTTACCACCCTTCCCTAATCCTAACATAGTGAAAGGTGGGATGTAAGCCTCAGCCCATTAGAGGTAATAACACACATTGAGTTGCACTATTAACTCCAAAGAACTATAGCTGTGTTTGTGGTTATTATTTTCAGCTGCTGAAAGATTAATGGCTATGGTAATTACCTGGAACTAGACGTATGTCTGTGTCTGTATACATTTAAGTTCTTGTTGTTCTTGACAAGAACTGAAGTGTTTTTTTTCCCCCAATAAGACAACAATTTACAACATTGAAGTTCTGCCTTAGGTAAGAATCAGGTAACATAACTATGTAAAAGGAAAACTGAGTGTTGCTCAAATTACCCTTGATAATCTCTTAGGAAGGTCTGTCAGAGAAATGAACGTGTTAACTCAATAAATCCAACACAGCTGTTTTTTTTTTTTTTCCGCTTGAGCACTGAAATAAATTGTTGTTGCTTTGATTGACTAATAAATGAAGTAGTTGGTTTGCAGGATTTGTACCTTAGAAAAAAAGAATTACGGCATGCTGCTGTTGTTCACGAGGTGAACAGTGTGTGGGAATGGAGACCATATCAGGAAACAGCCAATTGGAGGCAGTCATCTCATGCATACTCTCGGGAATAGACTATTTGTTTTTGAGCTGGAGTCTCACTCTGTTGCCCAGGCTGGAGTGCAGTGGTGCAGTCTTGGCTCACTGGGCGACCTCTGCTTCCCGGGTTCAAGCGATTCTCCTACCTCAGCTTCCCAAGTAGCTGGGACTACAGGCATGCACCACCACACCTGGATCATTCTTGTAGTTTTAGTAGAGACAAGGTTTCACCATATTGGTGAGGCTGGTCTTGAACTTCTGACCTCATAATCCACCATCCTCAGCCTCCCAAAGTGCTTGGATTACAGGAATGAGCCACTGTGCCTGGCCGAGAATAAACTGTTTAAGTGGAATAAGTCTTGATCAAATCAAATGCTATTTGTTGCATAATTGAGGCTAGAACTCCAGTCTCCTGACTCTCAAGGTAGTACTTTTATATTATACTTTTCTTACCTTACTGTGAAGGTAAATTAATAGTTTTTGTTATTAAAACATAGCATCATCACCACCCCCTCAAAATTCCATATACTGTCAGGAGCATTAAGAAGAAAATTCCTGGCCGGACATGGTGGCTCGAGCCTGTAATCCAAGCACTTTGGAAGCCAAGGTGGGCGGATCACCTGCGGTCGGGAGTTCAAGACCAGCCTGACTAGCATGGTAAAACCCCATCTTAAATAAAAAAAAATAAAATAATAAATAAAAAAGAAGAAAATTCCATAGACTTAAGGTGCCCCAGAAATCAGAGTTTAAAATCACAGAAACGTTTGTAGACTCATTGCCGGAGGTTTGGGAAACAAATACTTTGCATTGCTTGTTCATAGCCATCACACAAATCACTGCTGACAGTTGCCCCTGGTGTCATCTAGTCAATATGGAAAGAAAAAGTTTTACTTTGAACCAGAATTTGCATCTGTGCTCTTCCTTTGTTCTCCCAGAAGACCATGGTCCATTACTCAATCTCATCTGGACTCTGAAGGTAGAATGTAGTGATTAATTTAGCTTGTTCCCAGAAAAAATAAGGGCTAGTACAGCAAATGAATGTATTATTTAGTCCAGATGGGTGTTTATTATTTAAGGCAATGACATTCTTTATTACAGTCCCATTATACCTTCAAAAAGAAGCCCCAGCTTGGAGTGGAGTGATCTCTGACAAAGTTGCATATATTTCAAGGCCTTCTCTCAGAGTCAGGGCTGGTATAACTGGAAATGAACAAAGCTTCAAGCTGACCAAAGGAATCGAGACAAATCAGCACTTTTGTGCTCAGTTTTCTTTCATCACCCACTACCATTGTAGCAGCTCTTAAAAGACCATAGTCACCCTGAGCTGTGCTAAAACAATATTTAATAATATAGTAGTAAATAATGACAGCAGGTGGGTAGATCTTACTATTGCCGTTGCCATTAAGAGCATGTGGCCCTCCAGACAGGGAAACTTAGTGACAGTCTTCCTTCCTTTAACTTGCTTGGAACCCATTTTGAGCTACTCAAGTGAGATGAATGAGGGAATACATATGAAAGTGCTTTGAGCATTTTGGAGGACAGATACTCTATAAAAGCAAGGTAATATTATTATTAGTATGGATCTAGTTATCTCCATGGTGGAAGATCAATGTGGACCAGGATGCAGGTGATGTGAAGGCTGCTTGATTTGCAGCAGGAAACCCAGGTTAGGGACCCAGATCTGTCACTAACTTGCTTTGAAACCTGGGCTGGTTTGTCAGTTTCTCTTTTCCTCATTTTTTTTTTTTTTTTAAATAAGGAGCTTAGATTCACAACAATATTTTCTCATATGTGTTACTTAGAATAAAATGTTCTTAGTACTCCTTCCTGAGAATTTGGTTCTGTGGTCAAATATGTCTGAAAAAAAAGAAAGAAACTGCATTGTGTTTCTTGCCTAGAGAGTAGCAGTGGCTCACTGGTATGTTGAAGGTTTAGAATGTCTAGTGAGCAAGAAAACTCTTTAATTCACCATTCATTAAAATGTTTTACCAAAGGATTCCTTCCTCCTTTTCAAATCTATTAAAATCCTAACAACATTGTTGTCCTGCAGAGCGGACTTTAGAAAATGCTTCAATACAAAATCTGTAAGATCACATCCTGCTCTCAAATCCTATCATTCGGTTAAAGCATTCAACATAAATGCCACATTGGGAGAAAAAGCACATTTTTACCCATAGAAATGGGATTTAGGGAAGGAGAAAAAAGAAAGATGACATATACATATTTCAAACTGTTCAATTGAAATATTTAAGACCTCATTCTTGGAACAAAAGTTTGTGATATGGAGAAAAGAAAAAAATAATAAAATATTTAAGACCAATGTCATTTGAAAATGGCTGTTCAATGTAATTATATGAAGCAAAGGAAGGTTCAGAACTCAGCCCATATCTAGAGATGGACATTTTAATCTGTTATCATTGTGTGACTAGTTCTCTAAGTGACTGAGACCACAATATTTGATGTGTCTGTGTTTTCCAAATCTACAAAATAAAAGCTTGGGAGAAGTGGTTTGTATAGGTGATCCACTTTACTCTTCCAGCCTTGGATTATTTAATCATATGTTTATTGTGAGAAACTCAGTTTCACCAATGCAGAAATTCACTGTAAATCACAGAAGTGGGAATTAGCTATGCAGGGGTCAGGTTATTATTGGAATATTTTAACTTGGCTTCAGGGATTACACTGCATCTTACTGACAAGGAAGGGAGGATGAATTGGGAGTAGTTGTTTGATGCTTCTCAATGCTAAGGTAAAGAGGTCTTTTCCCTGTAGGATGGGGAGCCATGGGTGGATTGGTCTTCAATGCAGAACAGCCCTGGGGCCAATTTCCACAGACAAGTCTCTCCATTAGAAAGAAACCAAACACTTGGGTATAGCTTCTCCCGGTTCAAAGAATTTTAAATTTTATTTTAAACAACAACAACAAAAACCCTTGGGTGAACAACTTCTTGTCATGTATGTAGTTAGGACTTGAATATTTGCAGTAAACAGAAAGGCCAAATCAACCTGGCTTAAGCACCAAAGCGGATGTAGGGGCTCTCTTAACTGCGGATAGCTAACATATCTAGAGCATATGCGAATTACTAGGCACTATTAGAAGAGCTTCACACTTATTAACTGATTTCATCCTCACCACTCCATGGGGGATCCTACTATCTGTTTTGCAGGTTGAAATTATGAGACACAGAGTTTCATTCGCACGGCTAAGTTACAGAGCCAGGATTTGAACTCAAGCAGTTTGACTCCAGTCCATTCTTCAGCCACTTGGCTAGACTGTCTTCTTTAACGGAAAAGTCTGGAGGTGGAATCAGCTTCTGAAATGTCCAAATTTAGGGACCAAAAGATGTTACAGGGTTGGGCCATCTCTCTCCATCTACTTTTTATCTTCTTTTCTTTGAGATGGAGTTTTGCTCTTGTCACCCAGGCTGGAGTGCAATGGCGTGATCTCGGCTCACCGCAACCTCTGCCTCCCAGGTTCAAGCAACATTCCTGCCTCAGACTCCCAAGTAGCCGGGATTACAGGTGCCTGCCACCATGCCTGGCTAATTTTTGTATTTTCAGTAGAGGCAGAGTTTCACCATGTTGGCCAGGCTGGTCTTGAACTCCTGACCTCAGGTGATCCACCTGGCTTGGCATCTCAAAGTGCTGGGATTACAGGCGTGAGCCTCTGACCCTATTTTCATCAGGGTTGGCATCATCCTTTGCTTCCAAGATATGTCTCCAGCAGATCTGGAGTTTTCCTTTTTATTCTTACTGCTTATAAACCAATAGTGAGATACCAATTTTGTCTCTCCCTAATAACTCCACAGTCATTCTAGAAATAGGTCATATTTACTTTATGTGGGTCACATGCCCATTACCTATTCAGTTGCTGTTGCCAGAGAAATGGAATATTCTGAATGCCAGTTCTGAAAGCTCATTTCTGGTGCTGCAGGTAGAATAACGCAGAAAAATTTTTAGATTTAATACAGAAATATATCTGAGAAGGATGAGGCTGTTTTTCAAAAAACATACATCTGTGCAGTTGGACCTGTGTCTCTCAGGTTCTGTATTACATGGAAAATATTCAAAAAATTAATAACAATGTAATAAAAAGTAATATAAATTAAATAATTGATACAACTGTTTACATAGCCTTTATATTGTATTAGGTATTACAAGTAAACCAGGGATGATTTAAAGTGTACAGGAGGATGTGTGTAGGTTACATGCAGATATGACATCACCTGATATGAGGAACTTGAGCCTCTCTGGATTTTGATATCTGAGGGCAACCGTGGAACCAACACCCCTGCAGATGCCTAGAAAGAGTTATAATTATCAGAAGAAATGTAAACAGACATTCAATGGATAGAAGCAGACATTAAATTAATGGGCAGGATACATTTTTTGGCCTCTCCACTTGTGGTTCTTTCTACAAAAATTGTCACGAAACTCGAATATGACATATGGAACCTGAGTAGAGGTGAGAAATATGAAACCCTTTGGATATGGACTTCTCCCTCTGGGGTCTTGAGTTTACTGTGATAAAGAGGAGAGGGAGTCTTGTTCCGACATGTCTAAAGCAGGGTCAGAGCTAAAATGCTGCTTGATTGAGAGCATGGGCATATGTGACCATGAGAAATTCAGGTTAGCAGTTAGGTAGAACTTCCCCACACTGAAATTGTTAGGATTGTCAGATCTCCTGAAGCTTTGCAAAAATAGAATATGGTGCGTGTGGGAAGATTTGAGTACTAAGCTGTGCCCAAAGCAAGAATCTTTCTACGTTGCTCTTCTGCCTTTGTGGTTATACACAAGCTTCATTTTTATTTTTTTGTTTTGGTTACTTAGCTTTAATTTTTGGTTTTTAGAAGTTGTTTTAGGTCTACTTTCTTCAGCAGAGGGTAAAATGCAGCCAAGAACATATGAACAGACATCCCCTAAAGAGGAAAGCAGGCCTTGGTCTGAGTCAGCAAGCTTTGGTCTGTGATAGCTTCCATTGTACTTCTCTAGAGTTATTGATGGGGTGGGAAAGAATTTCAAATTCCCACCCGGAAGCATGTGCTCACTGCCTCCATGCTACTTTTGCTTTAATTCTATCTTCCAGGACCACCTGGGTCTGAAAACATTGTCAGGCTATCTTTTACCCTTTTTCACTGGAGGATTCCTGCAGAACCTCTCAGTTTAGGTTTTGGTGAGCAGCTAAGTCTTTGAACACACGGCATGAAGATTAGTACTTTGGGTTTCTCCGGTGAATGTTTTCTTAGGGCTGAGGGCAGAGAAGACTGGCTGGGAGTTGCTGAACCTTAGGGCAGTGCTTTTCAAACTTTAATATGCATGATAATTACTTAGCAATCTTATTAAAATGTAGATTTCCATTCACCAGATGAGGCCCAAGGTTCTACGTGTTTAACAAGTTTACAGGTAATGTCCTTGCTGCTGGTCATAAGCCACGCTGAGAGATGCAAGGTTTGTGTAGTTTCTCTCCATCCCTCCAGCTTTTCCTCGTATCTGCCCCATATATGCCTTCTGAGCAAGTATCATATTTGTGCTTGGCAAAAATATCAGGATGATTGATTCTCCAAATCATCCATATTTAAGAAAGTATTTTTCAAATTATGTAATGAAGCAATTAAAACTGAGTTCCCAAACATTCCTCCATCCACTTTTCTCATGACCGTGTTGCCTAACCCCACAAGTGACAAAGGAAATACATGATTAACACTTCACTAATTATTATTTATCACATATGCAAGAGGAAGCTATCTTCCATTAACGTGCTTATTCTGGTATTCCTCATTTGATTCCACACTCTTTGGTTGCCTGCCAGGTTAATGTATCAAACTCTTCTTCCCTCATCATGATCCTGTGTCTTTTCGCAGGACATGCACGTTATCAGCACCGATGAGAATCAAGTGTTTGCAGCGGTCCAGGAATGGAACCAGAATGACACGTACAACCTCTACATCTCAGACACACGTGGTGTCTACTTCACCCTGGCCTTGGAGAATGTCCAGAGCAGCAGAGGCCCCGAGGGCAATGTCATGATCGACCTCTATGAGGTATGTCACAAGGCATATGTGGTCCTAAGCCACAACAGTACCCAACTGGCTGATGGAAGCCTGGCATGGACTGTTTTCCTGCTCATTTTCATACAGTTTCTTATGTGGCTTCATTTCTCTTGGGATATGGAGAGATTTTCAGAACATTTTTATTAGTTATTTTGCAATCCACAGAGCATCTCTGGGAGGGATTCTTTTTCGATAAACTCCACAGGACATGAACGCCCAGCGGACTTGCAGAATGTCTGGGGAGGCAGTCAATTGCAGGGTTTGATGAGAATGGTCTGCATGTGAGGTTTGGACATAGTTCTGAAAGGCAGACAGAGTGGTGAGTAAAGGGATGGTGGATGGCACTCCCTTGTCTCTCAGAAGAAAGAATGAAGGTGATAGGTTTTCCTGCATCCAGTCAGAAGACAGTTCTTTTGGACTTGAAGACCTTTCTGGTTAAATAAGCTCCCTTGGATAATGGTCTTTATCTCACAGGGTCAGAGAGTGAGATAAGATTAACAGGTGTTTTTCTCCTTAATCTAGGAAAATAAAATAAACAACTACAACAGGAACAGAGCTTAACAGACTCTTTGTTTCTCAGAATGGCCAAGATTCAAAAGTAAATCATGTATGTTGGATTGGTTAGCTTTCATGATAAATACCAATGCTTTAATTGCCATTGAAGGCACAGTTAGCTAGAAAGAAAAATGCTGCTTTGGGATGGATTTTAGCCATTCGTCAGTCTTATGTGCTATGAAGGATTTATAATAGGTTATAATAAGCCATTTGAAAACATTCAGAATTTGGGAAGTGCATCTGTATACCTATATTCTATCTGAAAAAAATCTTAAGTGGATTTAAATATGTGCAGCCATAATGACTCTATAATTTAGTTGAGAATAAGTGCAGTAAGTCAAGAGGTTGTTTGTATAAGAAGTAAGGGTATATCCAGCATGAAAGAAACTAATTTCACTTAAGAAATTTTAGCCTATCATTGTAATTCTTTTTAATGTGTTCTATCTTCCTTCTTCTTCAGAGGTTCTTAGTGATTTTCTTCTAGTATCTAAACTTCTCTATATGTATAAAAGCATATTAATGCTCTATATGCCAAATTTAGGGTCCAAGTATTTGTAATAGAAATTATGGCAGACTAGGATTAGGGTATGGTTTATGTGTATGTATTTTAAAAAAAGGCATTGCAAGCTTTTTCATACTTTTTATTTATTTATATAATATTTTAAGTTCTTGGGTACATGTGTAGATCATGCAGGTTTATTACATAGATATACACATGCCATGGTGGTTTGCTGCATCCATCCCCCCATCATCTACATTAGGTATTTCTCCTAATGTCATCCCTCCCCAATCCCCCACCCCCTGCTATCCTGCCCCTATCTCCCCCACCTCACAACAGACCCAGATATGTGATGTTCCCCTCCCTGTGTCCATGTGTTCTCATTGTTCAACACCCACTTATGAGTGAGAACATGTGGTGTTTGGTTTTCTTTTCTTGTGTTAGTTTGCTGAGAATGATGGTTTCAAGCTTCATCCATGTCCCTGCAAAGGACATGAACTCATCTTTTTTATGGCCGCATGATATTCCATGGTGTATATATGCCACATTTTCTTTATCCAGGCTATCATTGATGGGAATTTGGATTGGTTCCAAGTCTTTGCTATTGTAAACAGTGCCTCAGTGAACATACATATGCATGTGTCTTTATAGTAGAATGATTTATAATCCTTTGGGTATATACCCAATAATGGGATTGCTGGGTCAAATGGTATTTCTGTTTCTAGATCCTTGAGGAATCACCACGCTGTCATCCACAATGGTCAAACTAATTTACACTCCCACCAACAGTGTAAAAGTGTTCCTATTTCTCCTCTCCAGCATCTGTTGTTCCCAGATTTTTTAATGATCACCATTCTAGCTGGCGTGAGATGGTATACTTTCATAAGTTTTTCCACTTCTTCTCCTGCCCATGTTTCAGATCAATACAATATCATATATTACAGCCTCAAACTGTATTCTAGAAGAAATTTACATATTGTGATGATTTAGTTTCAACTACATGAATGAAATTTAGAGTACTGATTTTGGATTTAGGTTGCCTTAACTTAAATCCTAGCGATGCCACTTGTGTGTATTTTTGAGACAAATCTAGTAACTTTTTTTTTTCTTGATATGGAGTCTTGCTCTGTCACCCAGGCTGGAGTGTAGTGGCACAATCTGGGCTCACTGCAACCTCCGCCTCCTGGGTTCAAGCCATTCTGCTGCCTCAGCCTCCCAGGTAACTGGGAGTACAGGCATGCACCACCACGCCTGGCTAATTTTTAAATCCTGTTATTTCCGAGCCACACTTTCCTGGTTTAAAATAATGGAGATAAACATGATACCTACTAGATATGATTTTTCTAAGGATTAAATGAGTTAATCCTTTTAAAACACTGAGCACAGTGCCTAAAATACAATAATGCTCAACAAATTATAGATAGCATCATTAATATTATCTTCCCGTATGCTCAAGCACCATTGCAGTGTTCTACTATCATAGCCTTAAAAGCTACCCACATTGTTTAAATGCCCAAAACATTTATATTTTTGTGGATTTCTACATCTTCCCATATTGCAATTAGTGCAGCCATATGACATTATTTACACCAAGTAGTTGTCTTCTTATAAACAAGTGTAAATTACCACATTTCTTTTTCATTTGTAAGTAGATTATAAACATTTTAACTTGAAGTGTGTTTTGTTGAAATGCCATGTATTTTCTTGCCTTGATTCAGCACTTACAGTGGAAGCATTCTTTTTTTTTTTTTTTTTTTTTGAGATGGAGTCTTGCTCTGTCATCAGACTGGAGTTCAGTGGCATGCTTTCCACTCACTGCATCCTCTGTTTCCTGGGTTCAAGCAATTCTCCTGCCTCAGCCTCCCAAGTAGCTGGGACTACAGATGCATGCCACCACAGCCAGCTAATTTGTTTTGTATTTTTAGTAGAGACAGGTTTCTGCAGGGCGTGGTGGCTCACGCCTGTAATCCCAGCACTTTGGGAGACCAAGGCGGGTGGATCACGAGTTCAGGAGATTGAGAACATTCTGGCCAACATGGTGAAACCCCATCTCTACTAAAAATACAAAAATTAGCTGGGCTTGGTGGCGCATGCCTGTAGTCCCAGCTACTCAGGAGGCTGAGGCAGGAGAATTGCTTGAACCTGAGAGGTGGAGGTTGCAGTGAGCCAAGATCGCACCACTGCACTCCAGCCTGGGCAACAGAGTGAGACTCTGTCTCAAAATAAATAAATAAATAAAAAGATAAAGAAAGAGACAGGGTTTCACCATGTTGTCCAGAATGGTCTCGATCTTCTGACCTCGTAATCCGCCTGCCTTCACCCCACAAAGTGCTGGGATTACAGGCACGAGCCATGGCGAGCAAGGATTCTTGCTCAGAGCATCCACTGGCAAGATGTCAAAGCAACTGCCCTAGCTTAATCACTCAGTTTTCTTCCCTGAGCCTCGTTCTATCCTTGGTCTCCCAAAAACGTATTCTGATTTTCAGGTTCCATTTGCCCCTTCCTGATTACCCTCTTCCCTCTTTTTGAGTCATCATAGAATTGATTATCTGGATACATTTTGTTTTCTGTTAGGAATAGAAACCATTTTAATTGGTCCCTTGATGATGGAAAAAAATGACAAATTTAGACAGGAATGACTTTGCAGTGTCTCGTTATTTGCAACTATTTTCATGGCTGTTTTTCTGAATTCAGATGTCTGTAACAGGTATGGAATGAAAAGAGGAAACAGGGTGACCTCTGGACATGCCATACGTTCCTTTGTTCATCCTGTGTTTCCCCTTTGTGCCTCTCTTATAGTTCACTATCTGTAGGGAAACTGCTGGCTCTTATTATCATCATTTTGAGCAGTGGTGTGACTGTATTATGTAAAGGTGCTCTGCGTCCTGGGGCTGGGAGACAGGAGTCTTTGTTTTATTAGCCTGACAGTTCACAGCAACTTGAATTGAAATTGATGTGATCAGAATGGCAGTGCCGTATCTGCTGATTACCTAGATAGAAAGAATATTGGCTGACACGGAGCCTGGCACAAATGTTCCCTTAAATCTGATTGTTCTGGTTAGCAGGAAGCTGAAAGCCATCCAGCATGAATTTCCCAGTAGAATTGTGATGAATGATGAGAGCTTAGAAATAAATGAAAAGTAAGAAAATCCATCAATGAATGACCAAGGAGCAAAGATGAGCAGCACACGAGGTGAGGGTTACAGAGATAGCGTACATGGAGGACATGTCTGCTTACATTCGGGGTGACTGAGGAGAATGGTCTTTGTTCTTTTTATGCTTCTGCATGCCACTTACGTGCTATTCCTGCATTTGTGAGTTCTTCAGGCTATTTTAGCAGAGGTGAATTGTATAATGTATAAACGTGTGGATAGGTCTGTGTATCAAGGATGTGCATTGCTGATGGGTCTTTGTAAAAATGCAGAAGCACTGTGCTCATTAAAATTGAGCATTTTGTTTGCACATATATTGGAATCTGGCTACAAATTCTGTTTGCTCTACCCTAGAACTATGTGTATATGTGGAATGAGAGAGAGAAATGCTGGTGACAAAGTGTTGGGGGTAAAGTCGTATGTGGTTTAGTTATTGAAATACCAGAGTTTTCTATCAGTGTGAATTGGACTTCGTTCAAGAGAATCAAGAAATGAGAGCCAGGAAAGTTGGCATCAGAGCAAAACTACTGGAAATGGATTTTTGTTGATATCATTAATGATGGCCAATTTTTGGGTCACTTTGTGTCAGGCATGGTGCAAAGAACCTTCCATAGCTGTCTCATTCAATGCATACATTAACTTTATGATGTACGGGCTGTTGTCACTTCCACTTCAGATATAAGTAAATGGAGGCAGAGAAAATATAGCAACTTTTGCAGGACCCCAAAAATAGTAGGTGGCAAAGTTAGGACCTAAACACTAGAGTATGCAAACTCTCAACTACAAACAGTCATATTTACCCTGAAGGATCAGCATCTGGGCTTATATTGAATTACTAAGGATCAGCATCAAGATTAAAGAACATAGAAGGACAGAGTAAACAGGGTTAGACTTTGCATTCCAGTGGAAAACAGAAGACTGGAAGAAGAAAATAATCTGGGGAAAAGTCAATGTGAAACAGAGTCAGAAGTTTGATTGTCTGAGATCTATTTATGCAGCACCTTTAGTACCAAGTCCTAAGTTATAGCTAAGTTCAGGCCGTATCTACACATGGCTCACAGACTTGTCTGGTGGATGTATTTGTGTAAGAAAAGCTTGGAAACAAGTGTCCTAAAACTCTGAATAGAATGAATGTTCCAGTGGCATCTTGTGAGTTGGGGAACAGAAGACTGCATGTCTGACGGTAGCCAGAGCAAAGGAAATGTGCTGAGTGTATCTGAGAAGAGTGATGCCTGATGTATTTGTGTGGTGTGCATGATGAGGGGGAGTCTGACAGATTTGGATACCTTCTCTCTTTTGGGAAGGGAATATTAATTAATGATGATGAAGAGCACTTTGGCTTAATAGACAATGACAGTTCACCACTGCTGAGTGGAACGGGTTGTGTTGGGAGTGAAGCCACCTGGCTGACAAATTCAGAATGCACAAGACTGTATGCATACATGAGTGAGCCCTGGTGGGTGTCATGAAGGACAGCTGATGACCAGAGCATGTTCTGTTACACACAGTGTCTGATGTACATTACGAGTACCCTCTATCTAAAGAGAAAACTCAGTAGTTATGATAATATAACATACACCTTGATTTCTTGGAGAAAGACTGCCTCTTACAATCTAGAATAGGTGGTAGGAAAGAAAAATGCTCTCCCATTCAAGATACATTTATTACAAGATATTGAATGTACTATTGGCTGGGTGCGGTGGCTCACACTTGTAATCCCAGCACTTTAAATGGCCGAGGCAGGTGTGTCACCTGAGATCGAGAGTTTGAGACCAGCCTGGCCAACATGGCGAAACCCTGTCTCTACTAAAAATACAAAAATTAGCTGGTGTGGTGGCACATGCTTGTAGTTCCAGCTACTTAGGAGACTGAGGCAAGAGAATCACTTGAACCTAAGAGACGGAGGTTGCGGTGAGCCGAGTTGGTGCTACTTCACTCCAGTCTGGATCACAGAGTGAGACTCCTCAATCAATCAATCAATCAATCAATCAGTAAAATAAAATAAAATAACACACTGTGATTTCAGACTGCTGTCTCTTGAGGAGGAGAGTGCTGTTTGAGGAGGAGGGTGCTGTTTGGTTAGGGCAACGGAGAAGGAAAGAACATTCAGGTTTTTCTTGGCTAATGAGTTCCCTGATTGTGAAGGCACCCCTAGCCTCATGTTTCTCCTGCCTGGTATCTGCTCTTGAGAAGAGAAAAATATTCCATCCAGAAAGCCCAAAGAAATTGTGATCATGAATTTGTTCTCTTTCTTGCCACAGTTGTTGTTTCATATTTTTAATGCTTTTTTTCAAATTTTGGCACTTAGGATTTGTAATTTAAGTCTGAGACTCAGAAGGTGGTAGTATTCATCTTTTAGTCAGCATTAAAGGCAGAAGTAAGCAAAAATTCTTGCAGTGGGGTCTTCTCAACTTAGCTTCTGCAGGGAGTTTATGAGGTGTTTTCTTACACAAATATATAAGCTCTTTTGAATTAATTTATGATAAAGAATATAAGGAGTACTAAAGATGTTTATGGGAAGACTGATCCCATAAGAACAGGACAGAATCATCCAGAAAGTAAACCTAAAAAACAAGGGAGACATCTGTGTTTATTTGTTTGTTTGTTTAAGATGGAGTCTTGCTCTGTTGCCCAGGCTGGAGTGCGGTGACATGATCTCAGCTTACTGCAACCTCTGCCTCCCTGGTTAAAGTGATTCTCCTGCCTCAGCCTCCTGAGTAGCTGGGATTACAGGCGCGT
This sequence comes from Cheracebus regulus, assembly GCA_963574635.1. NCBI lineage: Eukaryota > Metazoa > Chordata > Mammalia > Primates > Pitheciidae > Cheracebus > Cheracebus regulus. The sequence goes on along the minus strand of CAUYQU010088478.1, from coordinate 30,169 downwards.
GCCACCACACCAGCTAATTTTTGTATTCTTAGCAGAGACGGTTTCACCATGTTGGTCAGGCTGGTCTTGAACTCCTGACCTCGTGATCCACCCGCCTCAGCCTCCCAAAGTGCTGAGATTACAGGCATGAGCCAGTGGGCCTGGCTGTGTTTTTTACTTTAAATCACCAAAGAAATTTGAATTCCTGGCACCTAGCACATTCTAACTCTCAAACAAACATAGTTGCTTAGATATTCTATGTATGATATCCTCAAGTGCCTAGAAGATCATATGATATGTAGTAGATGCTCAGAAAATATTTATTGAATGACTAGAGTAAATGTACTGATAAATGAATAAAATACAATTTCTTTGAGTAGAACATTCTGATATGATATCTCTCTCAGGACACTCTAGAATGAGAGAGAAGTTCGAAGAGACAGTACAGCCGCTGGCTTAAGGGTGTAGACCCTGTAGTTAGACAGACTGACTTGGAGTCCACATCTAAGATTCTCTAGGGGGATGACCTTAGGCAAGAGATCAGCCAAGTCTGAACTTCAGTTTTCTCATCTGTAAAATGAGGATAATGTGAACTCTAATGCGTGGAGAGATTGACAAGTTCATGTTTACAAAGCCTTTCATGTACAGGTTGAGTATACTTTATCCAAATTGCTTGGAACCAGTAGGGTTTCAGATTTTAGATATTTTTGGATTTTAGAATAGCTGCATATATATAATAAGATATATTGGAGCTGGGACCCAAGTATACCACAGGATTAATTTATGTTTCATATACACCTTATCATGTAGCCTGAAGGCAATTTTAAACAATATGTTTAATAATTTTGTGCATGAAACAGTTTTTTTGTATTCTAGAAATTTATTTTTTTTATGGATTCATAAAAGGCATACATTTTCAGGTTATATATGTTAATACATTTATATAATTAGTAAATATCAAATTAGTATACCTGAGATTATTCATCATCTTAAATATTTTTCTTTTCCTGAGTTTTGGTTGTGTTTTGACTGTGACCCATCACATACGGTTAGGTGTAGAATGTTTCACCGATGGCATCATGTCAGTGCTTAAAATATTCAAAGTTTTGGAGCATTTTGGATTTTTGGATTAGAGATGTTCAACCTGTGGTACCTGACACTTCATAATCAGTAGCTTTGGATTACATTTATTGTTATATCTTTCCTCTAAAACAGCTTTATTGAGATACAATTCACACATACAATTTACTCACTTAAAATGTAAAACCCAGTGATTTCTAGTATGTTCACAGAGCTGTGCAGCCACCACCACAATTTTAGGACATTTTCATTGTCTAATACAGAAACTCCACAACCATTAGTAGTCATTCCCATTTCTCCTCCTGGCGTCTTCTCCCCAGTCATGGTTACCAGAGGCTTGGGGTTGTATCTTCTAATGCAGAACTCTTACAACCTGTTTCAGTAGAAACAAAAACAGGGGTTGGCATGGTAGCTGACATCTGTAATCCCAGCACTTTGGGAGACTGAGGCAGGTGGCTTGCTTGAGCCCAGGAGTTTGAGACCAGCCTGGGCAATGTGACAAAACCCTGTCTCTACCAAAAAAAAAAAAATTAGCTGGGCACAGTGGTGTGCAACTGGAGTCTCAGCTACTTGGAAGGCTGAAGTGGGAGGATCGCTTGAGTCCAGGAGGTCGTGACTGTACTGAGCTGTGATCACACCACTGCTCTCCAGCCTAGGTGCCAGAGGGAGACCCAGTTTCAAACAAACAAACAGCCTTCTTTGTATAAAGTTACTTTAGTGTCATTAATTTTAAAGAGCAGTTTGGTGGAGTGAATGACAATCCAATGGTTATATTAGAGTGGGAGACCATAATGTGAGAGGACACAGCAGAAGACAAAATTGGAATTAATGTATGATAAAGAGTATAAGGAGTACTAGAGATGTTTATGGAAAGATTGAGTCCCATAAGAAGATCCCACCATTGTTGACAGCCAAGATACAGATACCATCTGTATGAGAGACAAAGGAGAGAGAAGCAGTGTTGGGATAATCAGGATGAAAAGAGATTCTGGTTTCTGGAAAAGGCTTATGAGCTGAATCTTGTGGGATGAAAAGGCAGAGGCACATCAGGAGGCTGTCCAAGGGAGTTGAGGGTGGCCTTTGTGAACAAAGAGCATCAGATAAGAGAAGAGAAAGAAGTGTTCTGAGACCGTCCTGTTGGCAACAGGAAATGCTCTGATGTACTTTGTGTTACGCTTAAAGTTTGAGCTATAACACTTCATATTTGAAGTCTAATTAAAATAATGTCTTGACTTAGATGATATTAAATAATAAGAAATAACAATTACTTTTGCGATGTCTAGTAGCAAATGTCTCTGTATGGGAAACAAAGAGACAAAAGTAGCTTTCCAGCACACTCAGCAATCTCAAAGATCTTTATGCAGAATTCAGAAGGGCAGTAAAGGCAACAATTCTTTTCCCGAAGGAAGATAGACTTCCAACAGTGGGATGCACCATTCCCATGGGAGTTTCATCATCAGAAATTCTGTGTCTCTGGGAAGATGTGGATTCCGTTGGGAATATTACTTTACCCCATCCTACCCCATCCCTCAGCCCCACTCCATTCTATAAATATGCAGGCAGTGTGGATACAGAGAGCTTATCTAGAAACATGAACATGCTCCCTCATCCTCAGTGGAACCCCAGACCTTACACTCACACTGAGAGAGACGTATACCGCATGGATACACAGGTACACACATGTACACCCACACACATTCCACATTTGGGGCACTAATGCTTGATATTAGCCCTCTTGATATCCAAAGTCCTATAGTGAGAGGGTAGAGGTTCTGAGAAACATAGGATGAGACCTTAGCAAAGAGCACCAGAGGGAAGTGTCTCATGCCTAGGGGTTTCTGGGAGACACACAGAACAAGCTTAGAGCGAAAGGAACAGTGAACAGCATGAAAACCTAAGAGCGGGGCTGACTCCCTTTGCAGACCAGGCCAAAGCAGCAAAAGAAAACAACAAAACAAAAAACCCAACATTAAATGGATACAATGTCTTGGCTGCAAGAGGAAAATAAACAATAAGCAGACCCTCTCCAGCCCTATCCCCATTCCCTTTACTTTGCCAAGTTTTTATTCCTCAAGATAAACCTGAAGGCCAAGCTTCCAGAGATGAATTACAAAGGACAGCTCTTTGCTCAAGTGGCATTTGATAATGCCAAGCAGTCGGGGGCCAATAAAGTCACCACTTCTGCAAATCAAATGAACCAGCTCCCAAACCTGCATAACCTGGCATTGGCACCCTTGCCAGAAGAGGGAGAGGGCAGGAAGGAAAATGGGCAATGAAACGACTGGATTGGTAACATTTTTATTCCTTCTGTACTTATCGTAACCCTCTAGAGTACTGAATGGCTAAGACAGGGTCATTTCTCATTTCTGGGAATGGTATAGAGGAAAGACCAGTATGACTTTGTGAAATTCTAATTTATGTAATTTAATTTTTTAAAGAACTGGCAGTTTATTCCTATTTAAGTATGTAACAGCTTCTTGAACATATGCAAAACCAATATGGAGTTCCCTGGTGAGCAGTCCTTGCGGAGCTGGTGTAGTGAATTACTAAATATTATTTGTAATTAACACAGTGTTGTTGGGAGGCAGAGTGCTCCTGGAGTTTATGCCTTCCATATTTGTTGAGGTTAGACAATGCACAAGAAATTGTTCTGGCTGCTATTGATTGCCCAGAATGCACCTTGTTTCCTGAGTATAATAGTTCAAAGTATTCCTCTCAGCAACTCATTTATGCCATTTATTTGTTTAACATACTTTTTTCAAAAGAGTACAGATTTGGACCAACTCTAAATTATCCCAGATGCCAGATCAGCAGGTACACACTAATGAGGTCTGGCTGTCAAAAGCAAAGGTGAAATGTGTGTCTTCTATCGATTGAAACCCAGCCTGCTAGAATTGACAGATTCACAGCTGTATTTGTTGAAACGATGTGGAAGTCAGGCAGATTTGGGTGTGTTTCTCAACTTTCTGTGATCTCGGTTTCTGCATCTGTAGCATTGGGGTAAAAGCTGCAGATGCAGGTTTGTAGTGAGCATTGGAGGTTTTAGAAATAAAGTACTGGGCATAGTGCTTGGTGTTTGGTGAGGTCTGAAGAGGTGACAGCTATTGCTTCACTATTCTGTTTAGAAGTTTTTCATGTTTTAATATAATGGGCCCAAGTTAAGTAGGTTCAGATATGCTTATTAGCTTACTTATTCCCTAGGTGTGTTCCAGAAAGCCACCCAGTCAAAGTGTTTATTTCCTCATTCTTGAAATGTGGCTAATGATAATTATTCCATGGTTATTCTGAGTATTAAATGAGGTAATGTATTTGCAGTGTTGCAATGCATTACGCAACACATTTCAGTCCTTTCCTCACTGCCCTCCAGTTTTCCTAGGTTGTTATAATTGCAGGCAGAGTAAAATATGCCTGAATGTGTTTGACAAACTCCAAAACACAAGAAAAATTTATAATGCAAAATTACTTGCTTTTGCAAAGTTTTGACAACTTACTAATTATTACTTCTTTCCTAACATACAGAAGAGAGGAAGCAATCATATTTTCAGAGCCAAGTAATTAATAGCATCTGTTTAGAGTGAGAACAATGGTGTTATAAAAACAAAGTAAGGGAGTATTTGATGATTTAGAGAAACCACCATTTATTTAAATTTAAAAGCTGTCCTCTTATTTTCAGTGTATTCTGGTGGCTAAACAGGGAAATCTTACACAGAAATAAAGCAACAGTAATTGGATCAGGAGCTTTAACTGACCTCTTTCAATTGCCAAAGCCTGCAGATAGCTTGATAATTGAGGTAGGCATTAGGAGCATGAGCTGTGAAGCCACAGAGTTGCCGGTTAATAATCCTGAGTCTGATACTTACTGTGTGCCCTTGGGCAGTGTGACCTTAGGCAAGTCACTTTGTTTGGATGAGCCTGAGCTTTCTTCATCTGTGAAACAGAATAAACGGTACCAAAGAGGACTGTTTTTAAGGATTACGTGAGATCAAGTGTTTAAGACTCTGGGTGCTGCACTATCATGCAATAAAAGTCGCTCCTATTTATTTATTATTACTTACCAAGCAACAGAGCTGAAACTATGAGAATTTATCTCTTGGTAACTGCAGGCTCCTGTCAGCCTATATTTGGGGTAAGAAGAAGCCCCTATCAAACTCTTATTGTGACCCACATATGATAAGGATCACCAGTCTTTTGTTGTTTGTCCAGTAGCCTGGGAAGTCATTATACCTGAGTGTCCCCTGCTTCTCCCATCGGCAACCTTTCTTTCTTCCAAGACAAGTGCTCTCAGCTGAGTTTGACAGCTTTTTTTTTTTTCTAGTAAACAAATATATCCTTTCTCAAATTGATGTATTTTTCAGCCATGTCAATTTTTCCCAGGTAGCAGGGATAAAGGGAATGTTCTTGGCTAACAAGAAGATTGACAACCAAGTGAAGACTTTCATCACGTATAACAAAGGCAGAGACTGGCGTTTGCTGCAGGCGCCAGACACGGATCTAAGGGGGGACCCCGTGCACTGCTTGCTGGTGAGTCTTCATATTGAAGCAGAATGCCTCTCACTGTGGAGGGATGGAAATGGATGTTTAACAGAGGATGAGGAGAGTTCTGGGACTTCTGTTCAGTTGATGAACAAAAGCTGGCAGGGAAGGGCATGAAGGCAAAGTGTGTAGAAAACTCACAGCACTGCCTAGTGTGATGTGCCACAGAGATGGGAGAACATGGGCACATTTCTTGTGCCCTTCCAGGGTCCTTGCTTCCCGCCCCAGTTCTGATGAGGACCTCAAATGGTAGTTTGAGGGAGAATATGACAGTTTCTATCCCTGGTGAGGATACACCCTGAACAACCTACTTCCTCATGAGTAACCTGTTACAAAACTTAATAATACATAAATTCAGCTGTAGAATTGATTAACAGAATGCAGAATTGTGTAGGTGTATTTTCCTGTGGAGATGTTTAACACGTTTTTGGAGGAGTTTATGACTCAAAAAAGGTAAGAACCACTGATTTATACCCTTATTGGTATTCTTCACAATATGTTCTGTTCATTTATGTCTTATTCTTAAAGCTGAAGTTGGCAAACTATAACCTGGGGGAAAAATATGGCCCATCACTTGTTTTTCTAAATACAGTTTTATTGGAACACGGTCACGCTTATTCATTCACATATTGTCTATGACTGGTTTTACTCTACAAAGGCAGAATCGAGTAGTCATGACAGAGACTGTTTGGTGAACAAAGCCAAAGGTATTTATTGTCTGTATGGTGAAAAAAGCCTGATATTTAGTATCTGTCCCTTTATAAAGATTTGCTGGCCCCTGCTTTAAAGCATGGCTTTCTTTTAGTTGCCTTACATTTGGGCAGTACATAGATTAGTAGGGGTTTATTTATATATTTGATATATGATGTCATCCAAAAGGAGGATCAAAGATGAATCTTGCTTTCAAGGAGTTTGCAGTCTACTTGAATGTGACTAAATTAATAAATGGAATATTGCAGGGCCACATCTTATTCCTCCTACTAGCTCTGATGCCTGCCCCAACTTTGACACACAGATAAGTACTGAGTGAATGCAGAAGGAGGTGAGGAAGAGGCAAATTGCAAAGCATTAATAATATTATCAATGTCTGTAAAACAATTCAGAAGCTCTGTCTAAATTTAGAAAAAGGAGAGCTGATTGTATAAACCTAGAGGGAAGATCATTTCGTCTGAGTAAGAAGGGCTTATAGGGGAGGGGTGTGTGTGTGTGTGTGTGTGTGTGTGTGTGTGTGTGTGTGTGTGTGTGTGTGTGTGTGTGTGTGAACTACACGTATATAGTTGTTCACACTCTTCATGCAGTTCTGACTTTGATGTTATCCACACTCAGCTTGCTTCCTGCCATCTCATAAAGTCTGGACAGTCACTTTGCAGGTTCATCTCTCACAGCTGTAGGTGGGTCACCCTCCTAGTTGAGAAGGTGCCAGGAGCCATAGCTTGACCTTATTAGTTGCAGAAGATATCACAGTTGTCACTGTGCATCAGGGAAACAGTCTAAAATTCAGCCTCCCACTCAGCTTCTATCCTTATTACTGGCAACTAACAGGGGGAAAAGCCAGTTGTTATAGTAAGCACACCATGCCAGTGAGAGAGTAAGTAAAGGTAGCAGCTATTTATTGAATATGCAAGGCACAGTTCAGTGGCATTTTAAAAAACAAGGCCATCTTCCTAGTTCTGCTATAGCAAGCTGGAGTGTAGTGCTGCTTAACCAAAGATGCTTGGGTTATGCCAATTCCTTAAGGTGGTCTCTACCCCACACTTTGGAGATTAAATGCCTTTGAGAGAGAATTAACCATGTCACTTAATGGGCTTGCCTAGGCACTCTGACATCATAAATGCATCGTTAAATGGCTCTTAAAGTGCTTAGCAAGGTATTCCCTGCTTCATCCCCAACCCAGTGTAAGAACTCTTACGGTTGTACCTCCAAAATGTAAATGTGGTATCAACTTAGTTCTCCATCACCGCTGGCACTGCCCTAATCCAAGCCAGCATTGTTGCTAGCCTGACCCACAGCGACAGGCTTCTAACTGGTCCTCCCACTTTTACTTGGGAATCTCTTTAGACAGAAGCCAGTGGGACCATTTTTTTTTAAAATCAACTTTATTTTGAGGGAAAATATGTATACATACCAATTTTAAGAGTATAGTTCAGTGAATTTTGACACATGTATATACCCATATAACCATGACCACAATCAAGACAGAACATTTCCTTGGCCCTAAAAAATACCTTTGTGCCTCTTTGCAGTTAGAACCCACACTCTCAGCCCAGCACAACCAATGATCCACTTCATTTTGCTATATATTAGATTGCTGTTTTTTAAAATTGTGTGTAAATCATATCAACTTCAACCTTTGAAAAACCAGGTGGTATCCCTTCATTATTTAAACCTTCTAATGGCTTCTAATACATGTAAAATACATCAAAATACTTTATCATGACCAGTGCGGCCCATGTGATCTGGCCCCTTCTAATTCTCCTCCCGGTCTCCAGCCTCTCCCTTCTTCCTTTCTTCCTTATATGTAAGCCAAGGTGGAGAAGGGAGTGTTTCTTTCTCTACCACGAACTCACCATGTTCACGTATGTCTTAGGGTCTTTGCATTTGTTGTTATTTCTCTCAAAATGCCCTTCTCTTTGTCTGGCTTTTTCTTGGCATTCACGTCCTTGCTTCATTATCTTAATTTAAGAGAACTTTCTTGAGCATCCCCTAAAGTTTATTTGTCCTAACTCCTTTTTCTTCGTGGTCCTTATTGTTATCTTAAATCAGTATGTGTAGTGCTTAATTTCTTGTCCATCTTTCCAGCCAAAGTGTTGGGCTTCATGAGCCTAGGGATGGTGCCTATGTTTTTCGCCATTCCAAAGAATCAGCTCCAGGAATCAAACCTGCCATGTGATATGGGCTCAACATACATGCTGTTGGGGGTGCCATGTTTGGAGTATGAATCCATTGAAAGGTGTTTCAGTTTCGCATTGGGACTTAAATGGAAGCTGTTCATTCCCTCTGAGAATTTAAATCCACTGGAGGATTTAACCCATTGTCTACCTTCTGAAGCTCGTGGGCTCAAGTTGGAATCAAAGTTAATCAAAGCAGGAGGCTCATTAAGATGGAGGAAAGATGGATTATTGGGATACAGATGTATGGAACTTGGGAGTCTTCCAGTCTTCCTTCTTTGTTAACCCTGTTTAATGCAGTTTCAACCCAAGCTTCAGAAAGCAGGCTGCAGGTGAGAAGGGGAAAAGGACAAAGGCAGCAGGGATGAGAGACCAAAATCACTTTACAAAAATCTGCCAAAGGCACAAAATAGGAAAGAAAATCTTTGAGCTACAGGAGACCCAGACTGTTAAAAACCTTCTTTAGGCTTGGGAGCTGGTGGCAGAGACGAGAAAAAAAAGTGATTTCAGATTGTGAGTACTTGGAAAATGACAGTGTCACCGAAAGCAGAGCCTAGTGATTAGAAAAGAGATTTTTCCAGCAGGGCTGTTACAGATGTGGAATAAGTTCAGAATTACAGCCCGAATGGAATGTTCCTGGTAAAAATGTATTCTGTAGAAATAAGACATCTAGGGTAATTTGGGCTGTATTTTTAGGACTTTTAGACTGATTGCCTGAAGGGCCCAGCTGGGATTTCTTTCCTCTAAAGACTGCATTGTACAATTAGATCGAGTGTTACAGGTCATGGTCCACCTGCCCCCCAGGCCTCAGGACTGGGCTCCCAAGAGGCAAGATGTGAGCCGAACTGAGCCTGAGACAAATGCCTGGGCCCTTAGGGAAAGCACAGTGCCTCCTGGAACGAGGTGCTGACTTCTTTGTGGATTCATCTGGCAGTTTTCTACTGGAGCTGAGGAGTCAGCTGCCCCAGGAGAATCTGCTTTTCACCTTTCTTGCACTGTCTATGACTGAATATATTTTGCTGATTTGGACTGGAGCTGAATTCCCCATACCCAGCCAGTTGATCCAGGGGCCTCCTTCCTTTTGCCATTGACTCCTTATGAAAGAGCTAATAAATTCAAGTTCCAATTCAGAGTCAGAAATTATACAGATGAGTGTGTATTTTGGGAGGGAGAGTGTTGGGGATACTATCTGGGATCTTGTTTGTTATGAAAGCTCTGATCTGTCTTTTCAGTACAACATTCAGATTAGACATCATAGAGGTAAAGGTACCGTGAAGATAGGACTTAAAGGCAGTTGTTACAAAGGCTGGGGAGAAAGAATTGGGATTTGAAGCTGGTTGACCCTTAAATAATATAACAGCTTTTAAAGTTGATTTATTACATGGTGGGGAAATGTCTTCTGTCATTTGGTAATTCCCCAGTGGGCATCCACAATGCTAGAAACACAGTAGATAATTAACAGATCACCTGGAGAACATTATGCTAAGTAAAATAAGCCAGGCACAAAAACACCAAGTCTGCATATCTCACTTCTATGTGGAACCTAAAAGAATCAAACTCAGAGAAGCGGAGACAGAATGGTAGTCACTGGAGGCTAGAAATCAGGGGAAATGGAGAGATATTGGTCAAAGGTTACAATGTTTCAGTTAGACAAGAAGAGTAAATGATAAATATTTGAAGTAAAAAATAATGGATCCGTTAAATTCAACGGACATTAACTGAACACTTGCAATAGCCAAAGTATTTTGTTGGTTAAAATAAAAGAATGTGGCAAAGAAAGATAACTAGTAACTAGAGGTCCACTTGTGGGTTTCAGGGGTTTGCAGACTCCCTGAAAATAAGTGAAAAACTCTGTGTACTTGTCTGTGTGCATTTTATTTTGGTCTTTAATTTGCATCAGATGCTCGAACTTTGTACCTGACCCAGAAAAGATTATAGATTAACGATCTAGCTGCTCCTATAATTTACCAATTGATGATGTGCCATGGCTGGTGACTATGTGTAAGGATGTGAAGGGCAGCTTACAAGCATGTGTGCTGGCCATTCTCTATCCTCTGCAGGTCAACTGCTGTCATTGGTGGTTTGGGTGTACATTCTTATATTTTCTTAATGTGGAAAGGGCAGGAAAATAGAGAACTGACCTTGGAACAGGCTGTGCTTTGACTCTATTGACTTGGAGATAACCCTGGAAAGAAAAAAGCAACTATTGTGACTATTAGCATGCACAGGTACTCAGCACATATTTGCTAATGAGAGAAAAGAAGTCAGGAAGACAAGAGAAAGAAAGAAAGGGGCCTATAATGTGCCCCCTGCCTGGGCAAAATGTGCATAAGAACTGAGAGCTAGGAGGGTACCGTGGCTCACGCCTGTAATCCCAGCACTTTGGGAGGCCAAGGCAGGTGGATCATAAGGTCAAGGGATCAAGACCATCCTAGCCAACATGGTGAAACTCCTTCTCTACTAAAAATACAAAAAAGAAAAAAAATTACTGGACATGGTGGTGTGTGCCTGTAGTCCCAGCTACTTGGGAGGCTGAGGCAGGAGAATTCCTTGAACCCGGGAGGCAGAGGTTACAGTGAGTGGAGATCACGCCCCTGCACTCCAGCCTGAGTGATAGAGTGAGACTCCGTCACAAAAAAAAAAAAAAGAAAAAGAACAGGAATACTTTTTCTTGTGTCCTCCGGGGGCTCAGAGGGATTTGATAAGTGTTGTAATAAAATATACTAATATAAACTGTATTAATTTTTTATGGCTTAACTTGGATAAATGCCCAAAACTGATCAGTACAACAGCTTAAGTTAAAAAAGTGAAGATGAATCACCTCACATTGTTTTTTCCTTAAACATTTGTGTGGACTATGTAACTTCCTTGAAGAAAATGAAAGAAAAAAAAGCCACAGAATATTCTCCTTATACCAGCTGGGGGCGATCCAGTACTACAAATGTGAGAGTGGAGAAAAAAGTGCATCAAAAGATCATTTCTAATGTTGCTATTACTGTGTGAACTGGTGTCTTTTCTTCTCAAATTAATATATCTCAGCCTTCTGAAAGCCATAGCAACAGAGGTATGCTAAGATAGCCAATGGAAAAAAAGACTTCTTTTTATTGTTTTTGTTTTTTGCTTTTTTTTTTTTGTTTTGTACTGGAGAGGGAGTCTTGCTCTTTCGCCAAGACTGGAGTGCAGTGGTAAGATCTAGGCTCACTGCAACCTCCACCTCCCTAGTTCAAGTGATTCCCCTGCCTTAGCCTCCCAAGTAGCTGGGATTACAGGCATCCACCATCACACCCAGCTAATTTTTGTATTTTTAGTAGAGACAGGGTTTCACCATGTTGGCCAGGCTGGTCTTGATCTCTTGACCTCAAGTGATCCACCCATTGCAGCTTCCTGAAATGCTGGGATTACAGGTGTGAGCCACCACGCTCGGCCTGACATCTTTCCTTTGTAATTACAAGTGCCCCTTACCAAAGTGACCCTTAGGTCTTGGTGCAAACAAGTTTCAAAATCTTTCCCCTGTGGCAAGCAACTGGCTTAAGATTGCAAGTTGGGTGCTCTTTTGGCTAGGGATTCCTCCGTTTGGTGGTGCAGACTCCTCTGTTAAGCTCATATGTCTAGAGAGAATCCCCAAGCAGTAGTCTACTTTTTGGAATGCCATACAGATGCTCACAATATTATTCAGATTATGTGGTTTGTAATCAAGCCCACATACTCCTGGCATTGCTCTGAGTGAAATAGTAAAGTGATGTCTTTCATGTCCTAACAAAAAAAAATTGCTTGATTTTGCAAGCTTCTATTTATTATCTTGTTTAGATTCTTTGTTAGATTTCACAGAAGATGCAAAGCAGTATTTAACAAGTTATCTTTATTTATAGAGCATATTCTTAGAGTGATATAATTGTATGTACCTGAAATAGATAATACAAGATGTACATAGTGAAATAAATTGTTGTAGATTAGAGGAGGGGAGACCCTGATAGGCTGCAGTTATAAGGAAGCCTTTAATGGGAAACCGGTTTTGCACTCATGGTTCATCCTGTCTTAGCATCATCTGAATGTTGGACTATGCTGTTTTGGAACATCCACAGCATTTAATTGTATCAGTTCTAGTCTTCCTCTTGGACAAATAAAAGCCAAGCAGCTAGGCCTGATATTTTTTCTTATACGGGCTGTCTTTTTTACTCTTATAGAAGATTATAAAGCGAAAATTCCTTTTATTGAAAGATTCACATGAAATTTTTATGAAAAAGCAATCATTTATTACTATTATTGCACCTTGAGAATTTTATTTTGTTGGCAGTAAGGAAAATATGCAATTGTGATCTGCTGTTTTATTTCACCAGCATTCTGGCTGCTTTTATTCCTGAGTTTCATTTTCACTTTGTCATTTACTCCATCCTATATAAATTTAATCATTGTATCTGTAGATCTCTCAATGTCTGCTGGCTGAAACTTACATAGCAGAATAAAAGTAATAACAGATACATTGGTGATTCCAAAAAGTCAAGTTGATAAGATTAGAAAGTAATCTTCTTGAAAGATGAAAAGAAATGTGGGTTCAAACACAAACTTAGATTTTTTGACAACTCAGTGCAAGAACTATTTTAAACAAAATTCATATAAGATTTATTATCCATTTTTTTCCTTGAAAACTATTGACATTTCAATCAGATAATTTGATCAAGGTTTCTGCACAGATAAACAAGTCCCTTACATTTTCATTTAAATTTTTACAACTAGTGCATTTTGTCTACAAGTGTGACTTTCATGTTGAATAATTCTGATTCTGATCATATCCTGGTAGAGATACTGGATGAGTTATTTGGTGGGTGTTGGGATAGTTTCACGTGATTTTTCTGTACAACTGAGACCAAGGTCTCAAATGGAGAGTGACTAAGAGATACCAACTGACTTTTTCAAAATCCTCCCAGGCTGACTTGATCTTCTCTCCTGGATTCATATCCCATTTCTCATCTTCAGTCTTTTCTAATGATATACTGTGCTACTCAGCTTTTCTGCTTCTTTTACTTCGTTATTGCTATTACTCAGGCCTGAAACATTCTTTAATCTCTTGAACATCGACCTACAGTCCATAGCCTATCTATCTTTGCTTCAGGCACTGTTTTCTCTCAGCATAGTCTCTCCACCTTCTAGAATCTCATACTATTTTTTCTATACGTTTCTTTATGGCTGTTAAAGTATTCTCTTTATAGTAATTAATAGAAGGATCTCGTGTCCTCTATATAAACTGTAAACTCTGTAATGGCAAAGATCAAATTAGATTATACCTATAATGAAGGTGGTCTCTCCTTTACTAACTTGAAGGCTGTTTTACACTTAATAGACACTAGATATTTGGGGGAATAAAAGATGGTGGGTAGTATAAGTATAGGTTCAAGGGTTGTTGGAGTGGTGCATGGATGTATGGTAAATGGGATGGTTGGTTAGACGGATGGATGGATGGATTACCTGATTCTGAGCTTCAAATGATCATTTTAATTATGTGATTTTATGACACTATTTCTCTTTTCAGCCGTATTGCTCACTACACCTTCACCTGAAGGTCTCTGAGAATCCTTACACATCAGGGATCATTGCCAGCAAAGACACAGCTCCAAGCATCATAGTGGCATCAGGTAAGAAGCTTCCCGGGTTTGCTGGCTGTGGTAAATAGTGTTTATTTTAAGAAGCTGTATATCTGTACTTGGAACTTAATAAGCAAGCTAAAATTATTTTTGAAAGGCACGTAAACCACTGGCCCTGAAGCAAGTCTGAAGAAAACCCCTGCACAGACAGAATGCTTGCAGTCAAAATCTTTCTTAGGCAGTGCACCTGCCAGTATAGTCCATTATTGCTGTTGCAGAAAGTTCTTTTCACTAATGGTGGCCTTCTCTTTTTAGGTAATATAGGTTCTGAATTATCAGACACTGACATCAGCATGTTTGTCTCTTCAGATGCAGGGAACACTTGGAGGCAGGTAAGAAAATGCCCTGGGCCAACTTGCTAAAGTTTAGGTGGCATAAAAATTGTCCAACTTGGTTCAAATCTGGGAATGTTTTCAGCAGTGCTGCACATAAATCCTAAAGACTGTGAATATGTTTATTTTTCCCTTTTTTATAAAAATCTTAAATCTTTGAGTTTAGCAAATATTTATGCAGTTTGATTTTTTTTATCACTTAATAAAGATGTTCTTTATTCAGAGCTTGTATGTAAGGATGTTTATAAGTCTCAATGAAACCAGATTAAGTCTGACTAAATTATTCCCATCAATGAAAAACAGAATTCTTAAAGGCTTATCATATAGGGAATATGCAGCCTTAAGGATAGATTACATTCCTAATGCTGAGTTGGCTCCATAAATTCCCCTTGCTTTGAAGTCAGAATAGGAAGGAATGCAGATATTGAAATGGCCATTACCCAGGTGGTGTTCTGAGATGTTTAAATCTCATGTGCAAAAGACAGAGTAATAACCATCAGGATGCATATGTTAGAGAAAGTAGAAATGGAATACTTTAAACTAGTGTGTTTAGCTTAAGTGCTTCCTGCCTTTCTTCTGAATGAAAATTAGATACCCATAGCTTATAAAACAGGCATTTAATGAGGTTTAGCAATCTTAACAAGATACGTGCCTAATGCATGGTTGTTATACTTCAATAAATATGTTTTAATAACCTACTGACGTTTAATTATCATACAATAACTAGCACTGTAAATTGAAATTTAATGCACAGGTAATCACACTTAGCAATGAGAGCATTCTGCTTTAAATTTTAGACAGAGATGTCCGTATTATGTTCCAATTGCCATTTCTTAGCTTCAGATCCTCTATAGATCCTCAGTAGGATTCTGATATTTTGAGAGAAGGAAGAAGGGAAGAAATTTGCATAAGAAACCCCAGAGCATTTGATCTTGGAGGTATGTAGAAACTTGGACTATTCTAAATAAACTTCCTCTGGAGAATAGCTAGAGATCCAGGGTCCCATTTTCTTCTTTCCAACACCCCACACAAGGCAAAGAAATCTCTACTTCTGTAGTCTTGGGGTGCATCTTGAGTATAAGAAATAAACAAATTGGAAGAAGATTGTCTATAATGTAACTCCACGCAAGGCCATACTAATAATCTGACTGAGATAACAGCATGCATCTTATATAGAAAGGATCTAGGTATTGTTTCCAGTGTTTCTCCATTTGACTTCAAATTTGTTTCTCTACTTTTGGAGAAAGACAAATGACACATGTACCCAAAGATGACAACAGAACTCACCATGATTTTGGTGGAGTCTTTGTTAATTAAACAAGAACTCTTTTCATTGATAACAGTTGGAAACCTCAAAATAATAGATCTGGAAAGGCCACTGTAATGCAGCAAGTCCAAGCTCCATCCATTACTATATGCATGATCTCAGGCAAGTTACCACATCTCTCTAAACCTTAGATTTCTTATCTATGAAAATGAGACTGTTGGAGTAAATGATCTCTAAGGTACCCTCTGTCTGGAGCTGTATATATTCTGACATCATTATAACTGGGAATCAGTAGAAATTATCATGAAAAGGAATATAAGCATGAACCCATGAATATTCATTCTCCAAATTTATTTTATGCACACCTAAAGTTATATAACACCAGTAGTACAGTAGCCCATGTTGGGAAAAACTGTTCTAAAACTTTATTATTGTGAAGATTTAGGGAAACCTATTTATATCATGGGAAGGATTTTTTTGTTCTCATATGAATACTGATTCTCTGAAGCCTGGGTATGTATGAATGTGGATGTGTGTCTATGTATGTGTTTTCCTCATCCAGATCTTTGAAGAAGAGCACAGTGTTTTGTACCTGGATCAAGGTGGAGTCCTGGTTGCTATGAAACACACATCTCTACCAATTCGACATCTTTGGTAAGGGCACCTACTGCCTGTGAGATCTGCACCTGATGGTCCTACACTGCTAAGATCAGTCTAGGAGTCAGGCTATCAAACTGTGACTGTTTTGTAGTAAATCTGTTACCAAAATGCCAGGGTGTAGGGAGGTGAAGTAACATACTCCCTCTGAGGGGAGTCAACAGCAAGGCTGCTGTGAACTTTGGTTGAACTTCAGGGAAGTAAAACCATAGTGGGAGGATGTGTATGTCTTGGAAAGAACAAATGGGCCTTAAAAAATAACCAGGTTTCACTAACCTTGCTGCAAAATAGTTTTTAGCTGAAGTATGTTAACTAAAGTATAATAACCACAGCCTGTTCTAAGTAACTGTACCCTCCCTCTGCTATGTGCTTTATAAACATATAAAATAAAATACACTAAAACAGGTCAGGGCTGGAGACAGTAACATTCTCACCTCTTGAACTGCCTGGCCCGGCTTTCTGTATGTCTGTGTCGGTGTCTTTTCTTATTTCCCACTGTTCCCTCTTAAGTCCTTAAATCCTTGTGCAGTGCAGAATGTAGCACACGCCAGACCAAGAGTTTGGTCCAGGTCCTGTTACTCTCTACCCAAGCTAATCCACTGAGACAACAAATATTGCCAGGGAAGAAGGCTTTAATTGGGTGCTGCAGCCAAGGAGATGGGCAATCAGTCTGTCTCTGATTATGAAAATTAGGGGTTTATATAGAGGGAAGAAATGTAACTAGGTGTGGGAAAACAGGAATTAGGGAGGGGTAAGGAAGTTGAGGAAGAGGAGGTGGTCAACAGGAAGCAAGTTGTCAATTAGGCAATCATGATGGGTAAGTAATCTGGCTTCTCATTGGCCAGATGCCTTTATCTGGTGAGTTTCAGCTCCTTGATACTACCTGAGAGGCCTCATGGTTGGTTTCCTGAGAAAGGAACTCAGATAAGACAAATGTAACTTTCTCAAGTTTTAAGACAGGAGGATCAATTTCTGTGTTTATTCAAAGAAACTATAATCATCAGTTCTGTGGGACATAGGACCAGTTTCAAAATGTCAAGAGTGGAGGCAGGAGAGAGAGGGGGAGGGAGAGAAGAACAGAGGGAGTAGGGAGAGAGGGAAAGAGGAAGAGAGAGAGAGAGAGGTTCTACTCCCTGAGAGAGAAATTGCATTATACTTTGCAAATGTGACAATACTTTCACCCTCACACTTTTACCAGTATATTATTCTCTCAGCACGATCACAGGTAGCATAATGCTCAAGATCAGGTGTAGTCTCTGAATAGCTTGACTTCTTGCAGTAATCTTTTGCAAATAGCATCTCTTGAAATTTAATGTCTGTACCATTTTTGTATTCCACACAGAGCAATTTCACGGCTTTTCTTCAAACCTAACAGGACCTGGACCAAACCCTTGGCATTTTGGTAACAGATTCACTACAAAAACAGTCAGTTTGATGACTCGTGACAATTCTGCTCCAGTCTCATTTCTCCTGAACTTGCTTCCTTGTTTGTTTGTTTTTCTTTTTTTTTTTTTTTTGAGGTGATATTCCACAATTCTGCCTCTGCCTGTCCCACTCATGGATGTATAAGGCCTAACTTCTAGAGGCGTTAGCAATAGACTCTTTCATCTGTGTTTTTGAAAGTGGTTCTCTGCGTATATGAGTTTGTCCAAAATCAAAAGCCTGGTTTTCCTTCTACTGTTAGTTACTTTGATGACTGAAGGGAAAGCTACAAAAGAGAAAAATAAGGCTTAGCTTGGGCAAGGGCATTCATGAAGAAACGCAGAGCAAAAGTAAAGGTCCTGAGTGACATCTTAGTTCATTTGGGCTGCCATAACAAAATACTGTAAACTGGGTGGCTTATAAACAACAGAAATTAATTTATCATGGTTCTGGAGGCCAAGATGTCCAGGATCAAGGTGCTGACGGATTCAGTGTCTAATGAGGACTCCACTTTTGGGTTTATAGATGGTACCATTTTGCTGTGTCCTAACATGATGGAAAGGGCAAGGCAGTTCTCTGAGGCCTCTTTTATAAGATCACTAATTCCTTTCATGTGTGGTCCACCCTTATGCTCTAATCACCTCCCAAGGTCTCCATTTCCTAATATCATCACATTAGTGATTAGACATTCAACATTTGAATTTTAGAGAGGACACAAGCATTTAGACCATTTCAGTGACCATCAGGACTGAAGGATTATCTTCTCTTCCTTTCAAAAGTCTATCCTGTACTCATTCATTCAATGAGGTCAACCAGGATTTATAGGCGTAAGAAGGACACACTTAGGACTTGGTCACTTAGAGATGGGTTGGTTGAAATCTAGGTAAATCTTACAAGGTCATCACTCATCAGGGTCACCTGTAAGACCTATTAGACAGTAGTGAGGTTTTGGAAAGGGTCGAGAGCTTGAGGTCTAAGAAATAATGTAATATTCAAACTTTCAAAAAGTTTATAAAAGACTTATAGTTATTCCCATTTAATGTAGCTCTCCCTTTATTGATGTTTTAATACATCTGTGTCCTGATGGCTTGGCTAACTGTATTTCTGTCTTCTAATATAATTAAGAACACTTATTCATATGAAAGGCTCATTTTGACAATGCCCCCAGCTACTTTTAAAATGTATTATCTCAAGAGTATCTTTCCTTTAAAATGACTTTTCTCTCCCTTTGGGGATCTGATTAGTGATATATTTTATGTCATTAGGTTGAGTTTTGATGAAGGGAGATCTTGGAGCAAATACAGTTTCACATCTATTCCACTTTTTGTGGACGGGGTTCTGGGTGAGCCTGGAGAAGAGACTCTCATCATGACGTAAGTTGAAAACTATGATGTGTTCCAGCCTTCATAGAAAAGAATAATCCACAAAAATGTTTTATAGCTATGCCTGTTTGATTTGAAGCTATTAGGTTTGAGGTTGTTGCATCTTACTGCAAGAGTGTACAACAAATAGGAAAGAAAAACGTGGGCAGCTATTTCTTGGCTCTTTGATAGTTTTTAGGAGACCCAGTCTGAGGTGCTTAGAGAAATTAGAAGTGATGATTTTAATAAGAAATAAAGCTGTACATTTAAAACTTTAATAATAACGAACCTGAATACGTAGAAAATCTCAGGCATATAGGAATGATTTCACTTTAAGTCCCAACATAGTGTTTCATCAAAATGCCACAAAGCATTGTATTTTTCCTGGGCTTTTTACCTAACCCAATTGTGAGGCATATTAGGAAAACCATGAGAACATTCTGTTCTTGTGAAATTGCATTTACACTCATTTTTGTCTGGAATATGATGATCATTAATTTGTGAAAATTAATGACTTGGCTGCCTATGGGTTTCAATACATGGATTTTAAAGTATGAAACTGACATTTCCTTCCTTTAGAAAACTGGACATGGAAAATAGAGAAGGTTGTAAAGTAGTTGATCTGATCATCAATGAAAACTTTCAAGCCAAAGTGAATACTTGGTACACTTTCTAATTTTCTCCCCTACCACTACTACTTTTTTAATGATAGAAAACAACAAGAACAGAAATCTAATATGCCTAATAGCTCCACTTTTGTCAATGGGAAACATAGCTAAATTAGCAATATATTCCATAATTTGTCTTTCTTCAATTTTTATATTTTCCAAACAGAGATTTTATAAAGATGACCCAACAGACCACTTCATGGCTTTTCTTCAAACTTATGATTGGTGATTTAAACATCTCAGTAAATACCTGAATCTCTCTGAGTAAAGAGAGTAGACTGCACAGTGTAGGAAACCATTATAAGTACTTGTCTCTCCTGACCACTTTCACTAGGGGCTGGTGGGAAGGTAAAATGGCATAGAAACCATGCAAACTAGGTTAGCAAGATAACCTAGAAGTCTAATCTTGGACCATATAGAATACAGTATTTATGATTGTTTCTCAACCATATTTACCCAGCCACTCCTGTGGCACAATATGTACAAGTGGGCTCTTGAATCAAACACTCTGGGTTCTGGTTCTACCTGTTATTATGACTTGATTTTGTTTTTTGCAATGTTAACAAAACTCATGAAACCTCATATTATCTGTGAAGTGGATCCAGTAATAGTACCCTCCTCGGCTGGGTGAGATGGCTTATACCTGTAATCCCAGCACTTTGGGAGGCCGAGGCGGGTGGATCACAAAGTCAGGAGATCGAGACCATCCTGGCCAACATGGTGAAATCCTGTCTCTACTAAAAATACAAAAATTAGCTGGATGTGGTGGTGTGTGTCTGTAATCCCAGCTACTCAGGAGGCTGAAGCTGGAGAATCACTTGAACTAGGGAGTTGGAGGTTGCAGTGAGCCGAGATTCTGCCACTGCATTCCAGCCTGGCGACAGAGCGAGACATCGTCTCAAAAAAAAAAAAAAAAAAGTACCCTCCTCATGAATGCATTTTGAGGATGAAATGATATGATTCATGTAATGTGCTTAGCTCAGGGTGAACACTCCAGAAATGCTCTCTGTTGTTACTGCTGACGGCACTGTTATCATTGTGATTATTTTTATCACCATGAACTCCATAGAGTATTTGGACACTTCAGCCACCGCTCTGAATGGCAGCTGGTCAAAGTAGACTACAAGTCCATTTTTGATAGACGGTGTGCCGAAGAGGACTACAGACCCTGGCAGCTGCACAGCCAGGTAGGAGGAAAAGAACTAAGACTGAGCCCTGGGCAGGAAGCATAGGTCGTGTTGGGGCAAAGCTAGTTGCTAAGGTACAGGAACTAGGATGCTTTAGGACAGAATGTCCATCCACTGTTTTCTTACACGTTTGTGTTCCACAGCAGTGAACAGACTCACCATTTATCGCTTGTTGTGAAGTCATTTCTGTTTTTTACTGTGCTAGGATATAATGAGATAAAATTCAAATGTGCTTGGCTTAGACTTTTAAAATGAAATACCAATTCAGCACTGAGATCCAAACATAATTCATCTGAGAATGTCATATGGTTGCATGGTAGGGGTGGGGATGCAAACAGGGACATAAAATAACAAAGTTATGCTCGTTGAGTGTTTTGGAGAAATCCTTCTTCTCCTTCACCTTGATTCCTTGGAACTATATAGTGCTTTTTCCCTCCTTGCAAGATACTGCTGGTATGAGAATGCAGCATTATTAATAGGAAACTTTCCTTTGTCTTGGCCTCTCACCTCTTAAGCTTGTATCAAAATGCTTAGATGGAAGTGTCTGTCCCTTGATTTCCCAAGGTACAAGTCGTTCCGCAGATCTCTCAGAGGATATGGTGGAAGTACTTGCTGCAACACCATCACCATCTTCAGGCAGAAAAACATCATATTACCCCAAACCTAGACTACGTAATATATTTAAATGTAGATGTGTAATGAAGCCAGTTAAAGGGAGTTTGCTCAGGAAAGACACTATACAGTAGATTAAGCAAAATTCTACTCTAGTCTTTCAGAAACACAAAAGGAGGAGTGTGTTTGATAGTGTGCTCTGCATTAGCTGGAAACACCCACCCTATTCAGAGGCTCAACAAGAAAATCACTCATTTACATTCCTGATATTTTCTCCTTTGGGATGCACAAGCATTGTGATATTCAAAGCTTTTATTTATTTTGTGGGAAAGCACTGAATTTAGCTCTCTCACTTGTCTGGTAGAGGAACATAAAATCCGTGCTGTAAAGTTGTGTGGGCAGAGGCATAATAAATCGAGGCAAAATGAATCTTTATATTTCTTAGCAATGCTCCTCTTTCATGCTCTCATAAATGACCAACTGTATAAATCTTTTATTATAGGGAAATTGAACTTAATTACTACAGATTTGTTGGCAATACACTAGGTACAGGCTGAGTCTTACTTATCTGTGTCCCTCAGAGCACTGCACCTAACACTTTGCCAAATAAAGGTTTGATAAATACACACAAAATTAAGGATGTTATTTAATAATCCTCAATGATTGTTAGGATTGCCTTTATAGTCAAGTTGTATAACAGGGTTCTAGACATCAAAAGGAAAGTGTCCTTAGCACAAGGAAGGCTACCAAAGTTCACATTACGCTAAGATTTGTGAATGTCTCCCTAAACGTCCCTCATGTGGGGCAGGGAAAGTCCAACCTATGGGCCCAAGTGTCTGTGATCCTTCTCTCCCTGCAGGGGGAAGCATGTATCATGGGAGCAAAAAGGATATATAAGAAGCGAAAATCAGAGCGGAAATGTATGCAAGGAAAATATGCAGGAGCTATGGAATCTAAACCCTGTGTCTGCACTGAGGCTGATTTTGATTGGTGAGCTCGTGTAATTATCTTGTGGAGTCCTTCAGTGTATCAAATCTACATGAGCCTTAATGAAAGCTTAGAATTGAAATAATGGTAGCATTCATAGGGCTAAGTGGCTAGCTTCATTTTCTTATAAAAATTACCTTATTGTTTACTAGCTATGTGCATGTGTGTATGAGAAAATCAAGAGTTTCTTTAGACTGAAAGAGAACTGAGAAGATGGCTAGTAATTGTCTTCATATAATTGATAGATTCCTAGGACAAAAGGAGAGTATATTTAGCCAGTAGTGGTGGCTCATGTCTGTAATCCCATCACTTCTGGAGGCTGAGTTGGGCATATCACTTGAGGTCAGGAGTTCGAGACCAGCCTGGCTAATATGGTGAAACCCCATCTCTACTGAAAAATATATAAATTAGCTGGGCATGGTGGCAGGCACCTGTAATGCCAACTACTTGGGAAACTGAGGCAGGAGAATCACTTTTACTTGGGATGCAGAGGTTGCAGGGAGCCAAGATTGCACCAGTGTACTCCAACATGGGCGTCAGAGTGAGACTATGTCTCAAAAAAAGAAAAAGGGAGCAGATTTTTTCTGTGCTCCTTCTAACAGCAACACTGAAAACAGTAAGTGGACTTTTTAGGAAGCAAACAAACATATTTGTGGTCTAGATGAAAACTTTCTAGAATCTAGGATTTCCTGTAGTGGAATAATGGCCTTTTAAGGCAGTACATTTTCTGTTCCTGAAAGTTTTCAATTCATAGAGCTGACAACAGCTTATGAGATTCGTGGAAGATCTTTATGAACTCAGGGCAAGGATTGATGCAATGGCATTGCAAATCTGTAACTCGGTGAACCTAGTGATAAAGGAGACTTCTTGCTTTACCAGGATTAAGCTAGTTTAAACTGGAGAAGTACTCAGACACTGAGAGGTTAAACTAAACTCAGAGTGCCATGTAATTCTTCCTGAGACATTTACTAAGCAGAAAGCTAGCTTGTGGGCACAGTGAAGCCCTTATTGTCAATGTTCATTGTGCAAGTAAGGCTTACAAATTATTGAGGACAGGTAGTTGGTAACTCCCTTGATATTTTCCATTGTTTTTTTTCCTCTTCTTTTTGCTTTTCCTTTATTTTTTATTTGTTTTTAATTTAGAGAATACAATCACTAAATATATACAAATATGTTAAAGCATTTATACTTGACACACATAAGAACTAGTCATTCTTTAACAATTTATTTCTAGCTGTATAGCAATCTCAGGTTACATATTGAATCATTAAAATATCAATGATTGGACTGAGATACTGTGTACATACACATCACATATCTTAGAAAAGTTAAGCCTTCTCTTATGGTAGACATCTTGAGATATTCTCTGAATAAATAGTACTAAGAAGGTCTGACAAGAGTGGCCACCAGCAGTCAGATCAATAACCCACAGCTGTACCCTCTTGGTGAGGACACCAAGTCAAGAGCCAATATCTCTTTGGGCTCAGCCAGAGGGCAGCAGAGCTTCAGTTACATTGGAGCTCAAAAGGAAATCTTCAGGGGCTGCCCCAATTGTGACTTCTGTTTTAATCAGTGCAACATTATAACAGTGACAAAAATATTTTATCTTGTACTACTCTTTGGGACTAACACCCTGAAATGCATTCACAGGGAAAACTACCATGAGATTTTAAGTCATTCATCACATCCCTCTTTCTGAAGCGACTAATGCTTCTTCATTTACCCTATTCAAGGAAGATTTGCAAAAGAAGTTGCATCTTACATTAGTGGTTTAGCTTTTGACTTAAGAAACAGCCATTCTTTAGCAGGAGGCAAATTTATTCTCTGGTAGAAAACCAAAGAGAACAAAAAATGAGATGAGATGTCCCAATTTCCTGACTTATCCTCGAAACGTTTGCTTCTCTGGACTCTTTGCTACAGGATCCAACATAAGCCAGTCTTTTTGTTGTTGCAGTTGTCATTTTTCTTTTTCAATTGTAAGCTTGTCAAAGTGAAAGGAATACCAGATAAGGAAAGCAATTAGACTTTTCCTCTCCCCTATCCCTGGTATCCCTGTCTTGGCCCAATCCTTGCATTCATTTGTGATTGGAATTAGCTATTCATCCCACTAGCCGAAATGCATTCTGAGAAGTGGGAAATGAATCATGAAGGAGGCCATTGTAAGGTTTTCTGGTTCAGTGGGATTTCTGTTAACTGCATGATTTCTGAAAATATTTGGGAGGGCTCATCATGACCTTGTTGGGCTTCTTCCAGTAGCTGGAGTTTTGGTGATTACACCTGGCTCTAGTGTAATGAAAGGTGATTGTTAATGAGTTTTTCTCCTTGATTTGGCTCTCTCCTGGACAGTTCCCCATATGACCTTGCCTGTCCCCCTCCAGCATTTGTAAAGTAACTCCCTGAAGTGAACACTGGTTGTCCTATAGGTTCTGAAGTCTTCCTCCCCATGCTGCGTTGAACCAGCACGAAATCCAGCTGATATGTGCAAAATTCTAAGTACAATCTGCCTGGTGACAGGCCCCTGAGCTGAGCCTGCTTCTCCCTTCCTGACCCTTGTGTGCCAGCGTCTCACCTCCTATAGATGGGCTAATTCATACTAATGCTTGCTGATTGCTGCCTGTGATTTGTCTGTGCATGTGGAGGTGCAATTTGTTGTCATTCTCTGTGCCCAGGTTCATCTGCCAGAAGCCAAGAATATCAGGCAACTCGAAAGCCCCCATGAAGGAGAGGAGGCTGAGAGGGAAGTCTTTGACTATTTCCAAAGTAGAGAGAGGATTTAAAGCAGTTAGTCCCAACTGGCAGAGCTAACTGCCTACGATGAAACATTTCCTTAGGGGAATGCTCGAGACACTCCTGAAGGACATTTCCTTTTTGGCTGTAACTTTGAAGCATATGGAGTTTACACAGAGGGACCTGGCTCAGCTCTACTTGATATATCCAGATGTCTTGGAAGAGCATCCCAAAGACATCACCAGTAATGAGGACTATGCCACATGTGGCCGTGTTAAACTCAGTGATGAATTTCTCACCAAGGGTTGAGAGCCACCACTACCCGTTTTCTCATTAAAACTTTCTCTGGGCCAAGCTATCTGTATTGTGTATCCTTCTAATGAGAGCACATCTACTCTCTCAGCTTAAGAGTGTTTAAATGGAATGACTGGTTGTGTAGGATATTTTCCTGAATAATTGGTAGATATTCTATGAAAAAGAGGTCTATCTTTGAGAAGTCACTGATTCAGGGAATGCTTTTTTTTGGACTAATTGATGAGTGCAGAACTTGGCTGTAGACAGACATGGAATTGTTTTCAGTAATTTTGCCACCTACTGAAAGGTTTTTCTTGGCCCTTTCCTAACAGTGACTATGGTTACGAGCGACACAGCAACGGCCAGTGCCTGCCGGCATTTTGGTTCAACCCATCCTCTCTGTCAAAGGATTGCAGCTTGGGACAGAGTTACCTCAATAGCACTGGGTAAGTGTCTGGAGTAGTGACCTTGAGAGGCCAACCTTTGCTGCTTTTGAGTACGTGTTACACTGACAGAATGACTTCTGATCAAAGACCAAGCTTATTTCCTTACAGCACAATGTAATTGCTTTTGTTCACTTTAACAATGAAGAAGTTTCATGTGAGAATAAGATCCCAGTTGCAAATTAAAAAGAGGAATGTTTCTTGGATGAAAATGATGATGATGATATTAAAATAGAAATGTCTCCGTTTTTTTGATATTTTGTTTTCAAACTATTTAACCATGTGAAGTTACCTTTTACCCTCATGGTATCTATAACAAGGAAGGCCAAATAGATATTTCATATGTGCATTTCCTGTTTTATAGATGTGGAACCTGGAATCACAAAAGGAGCTCATTGACTTTTAAAAGTATACTAGGGTTAATAGGAATGTATTTTGCTTTCTCTCTATGTTCAGTCTTGACGCATTTAAAGCACACATTCTAACCTTTGTAAATCTGGAACCACATTCTGAAATTTGGTGTTTAATAATCTGTGTCATGGGTCTTATGCAATATTATTTAAGAAATACTATAGAAAGGAAAAAAATTCATAAACTTGTCTCAAATATAGTTGATGTCTATAAACTTTAAAAAAGTGTGTGGAACCTCAATTCTGATTCAAACAAATGATCTGTAAAAAAGATACATGCGAGCCACTGAGGAAAATTGAACATATACTGGTTCAGTTAATGTATTAGTTAAGGCATTCCAGAAAAATAAAACCAATAGGATGTATATTTATTTAGAAAAGAGATTTATTGACCTGGCATGGTGGCTCACACCTATAATCCCAGCACTGCACTTTGGGAGGCCAAGGCAGGCAGATCCTCGAGGTCAGGAGTTTGAGACCAGCCTGGCCAACATGGTGAAACCCCATCTCTACTAAAAATTTAAAAAAAAGTTAGCTGGGCATGGTGGCATGGTGTGCACCTATAGTCCTAGCCACTCAGGAGGCTGAGGCAGGAGAATCACTTGAACCTGGGAGGTGGAGGTTGCAGTGAGCTGAGATAGAGCCACTGCATTCCAGCCTGGGCAACAGAGTGAGACTCTGTCTCAAAAAAAAAAAAGAAGAAAGAAAGAAAGAAAAAAAAAAGAGATTTATTGTAAGGGGTTAGCTCACTCAGTTACGGAGATAGGTGGGTCCCAAGATCTGCAGGGTGAGTCAGCAAGCTGGAGACTCAGGAGAGCTGACAGTGTAGTTCTACTTCAAGTCTGAGAGCCTGAAACCATAGAGCCAATGTTGTAGTTTTAGTCCAAAGGCCTGAAGACCCGAGACCCAGGAAGAGCCTTTCAGTTCAAGTCCAAAGGCAGAAAAAGAAGCCAGTGCCAGTTTGAATGCCATCAGGCAGAAAGAATTTTCTCTTACTTTGAGAACTGTCGGCCTGTTGAATTTAGGCCTTCAGCTGATTGGATGAGGTGCACCCTCACTAGAGAAGTCAATCTGCTTTACTCTCTACTGAATGCAAGGCATGGTGGCTCACCCCTGTAATCCCAGGACTTTGGGAGGCTGAGGCAGGCAGATCATGAGGTCAGGAGTTGAAGACCAGCCTGGTTAATATGGTGAAACTCCATCTCTACTAAAAATACAAAAAATTAGTCAGACATGGTGGCACATGCCTGTAATCCCAGCTACTTGAGAGGCTGAGGCAGGAGAATCGCTTGAACCCAGGTGGAGGTTGCAGTGAGTCAAGATGGTGCCACTGCACTTCAGCCTGAGCGACACAGTATGAGACTCCGTCTCAAAAGAAAAAAAAAGAAAAGAAAACACACACATAAATACACAGAGAAACATAACATTTAACCAAATATCTGGGCATACTGTGGCCCAGTTGACATGTTAAGTTAACCATCATAAGTTATATTAAAGAATCATACTTATATATTTAGGCATGATAAAGGCATTTTGGTTCAGCTAAGAAGAAAAAAGCCTTATTTTTAATTTTTTAAAAATTTATCGTACTTTAGGTTCTGGGGTACATGTGTAGATCATGCAGGATTGTTGCATAGGTACATACATGGCAACGTGGTTTGCTGCCTTCCTTCCCTCATCACCTATATCTGGTATTTCTCCCCACGTTATCCCTCCCCACCCCTCACTGTCCGTCCCCTAGTCCTCCTCAACTGACTGCAGTGTGATGCTCCCCTCCCTGTTTCCACATGTTCTAATAGTTCAACACCCACCTATGAGTGATAACTTACAGTGTTTGGTTTTCTGTTCCTGAGTCAGTTTGCTGAGAATGATGATTTCTGGATTCATCCATGTCCCTAAGAAGGACACGAACTCATCATTTTTTATGACTGCATAGTATTCCATGGTGTATATGTGCCACATTTTCTTTATCTGGTCTATTGTTGATGGACATTGGAGTTTGTTCCAGGTCTTTGCTATTGTAAGCAGTGCTCCAGTGAATATACGTGTGCATGTGTCTTTATAATAGAACAATTTATAATTCTTTGGGTATATACCCAGTAATGGGATTGCTGGGTCAAATGGTATTTCTATTTCTAGGTCCTTGAGGAATCACCACACTGTCTTCCACAATGGTTGCACTAATTTGCCCTCCCACCAACAGTGTAAAAGTGTTCCTATTTCTCCACATCCTCTCCAGCATCTGTTGTCTCAGGATTTTTTAATGATCACCATTCTAACTGGCATGAGATGGTATCTCAATGTGGTTTTGATTTGTGGTAATGACCAGTGATGATGAGCATTTTTTCATATGTTTGTTGGCTTCATATATGTCTTCTTTTGAAAAAAGTGTCAGTTCATATCCTTTGCCCACTTTTGAATGGGCTTGTTTTTTTTTTTTTTTTCTAAATCTGTTTTAGTTCTTTGTAGATTCTGGATATTAGTCCTTTGTCAGATGGGTAGATGGCAAAAATTTTTTTCCATTCTGTTGGTTGCTGGTTTGCTCTAATGGTTGTTTCTTTTGCTGAGCAGAAGCTGTGGAGTTTAATTAGATCCTATTTGTCTATTTTGGCTTTTGTTGCCATTGCTTTTGGTGGTTTAGCCATGAAGTCCTTGGCTATCCCTGTGTCCTGAATGGTTTTGCCTAGGTTTTCTTCTAGGGTTTTTATGGTGTTAGGTCTTATGTTTAGATCTTTAATCCATCTGGAGTTAATTTTAGTGTAAGGTGTCAGGAAGGGGTCCAGTTTCTGCTTTCTGCACATTGCTAGCCAGTTTTCCCAACACCATTTATTAAACAGGGACTCCTTTCCCCATTGGTTGCTTTTCTAAGGTTTGTCAAAGTTCAGATGATTGTAGATGTGTGGTGTTGCTTCTGAGACCTCTGTTCTGTTCCATTGGTCTATGTCTCTGTTTGGTACCAGTACCATGCTGTTTTGATTACTGTGGCCTTGTAGTATAGTTTGAAGTCAGGCAGCATGATGCCTCCAGATTTGTTCTTTTTGCTTAGGATTTTTTTGGTTATGGGGGCTCTCTTTTGGTTCCATATGAAGTTTGAAGTGGTTTTTACTAGGTCTGTGAAGAAGGTCATTGGAAGCTTGATGGGGATAGTATTGAATCTATAAATTACTTTGGGCAATATGGCCATTTTCATGATGTTGATTCTTCCCAACTATGAGCATGGAATGTTTTTCCATCTGTTTGTGTCCTCTTATTTCATTGAGCAGTGGTTTGTAGTTCTCCTTGAAGAGGTCCGTACATCCTTTGTTAGTTGTACCCCTAGGTATTTTATTCTCTTTGTAGCAATTATGAATGGGAGTTCACTTTTGATTTGGCTCTCTGTTGTTGGTGTATAGAAATGCTTGTGATTTTTGCACATTGATTTTGTATCCTGAGACTTTGCTGAATTTGCTTATCAGTTTCAGGAGATTTTGGGCTGAGACAATGGGGTATTCTAAGTATACAGTCATGTCATCTGCAAATAGAGTCAGTTTGGCTTCTTCTTTTCCTAATTGAATACACTTTATTTCTTTTTCTTGCTTGATTGCTCTGGCTAGAACTTCCAATACTATATTGAATAGGAGTGGTGAGAGAGGGCATCCTTGTCTTGTGCCAGATTTCAAAGAGAATGCTTCCAGTTTTTGCCC
>CAUYQU010088476.1:0-16285 GCA_963574635.1 Cheracebus regulus | reverse complement strand
ATATTAGCCCTCTGTGAGATGGGTAGATTGCAAAAATGTTTTCCCATCATGTTGGTTGCTAGTTCACTCTATTGATAGTTTCTTTTGCTGTACGGTAGCTCTTAAGTTTAAATGGGATCTACAAATTAGATTCCATTTGTCTATTTTGAATTTTGTTGCCATTCCTTTTGGTGTTTTAGTCATGTAGTCCTTGTCTATGCCTATGTCCTGAATGGTATTGCCTAGGTTTTCTTCTAGGATTTTTATGGTGTTAGGTCTTATGTTTACATCTTTAATCCATCTGGAGTTAATTTCTGTGTAAGGTGTAAGGATAAGGCTATAGTAATCAAAACAGTATGGTACTTGTACCAAAACAGAGATATAGACCAATGGAATAGAACAGAAGCCTTGAAAGTAACGCCACAGTTCTACAACCATCTGATCTTTGACAAACCTGACAAAAACAGGCAATAGGGAAAGGATTCCCTGTTTAATAAATGGTGTTGGGAAAACTGGCTAGCAATGTGCAAAAAGAAACTGGAAATGTATCTTTCAATCCTGCAAGTCCTGTAATACCTTTCCCCTTTGCTTTTTTTTTTTTTTTGTCCCTGCTACCCTGCTGTTATGACCTTATTGCTTCCCATAGTAACCTTTTAAATGTAGCTAATTATCACCAACTCATGCTACCAACATCATCTCCAAACCTCTTTTCCCAGGGCCCCAAATACATTGTGTACATTTTCTGCATTTCAAGATATCAGGCAAAAGTTTTACCAAATATTTTGCTACTCTTTAACATAACTTGCCATTTTTCTAAATTCTTCTAACAGATTCCTCACTGTTGGTTCCCCACCCTTGTAGCCAATAATGTGTTTTTCAGGATTTTATTGTATGTACCCCAGCTCAGATTTTGTTATTCTGTCAAACAACTGTAATCTCTTTGGGCTTAAAGGTAACAGATATTTATTTCTTGCCCATGCTGGTTAGGCACTATGGGTTAGCTTGGCTCTGATTAGTTCTGCATGGCTCAGCTAAACAGGAAACATTTTCTTATTTTCAGGGATCCAGGCTAAAGGGACATGTTCTTATTTTGGAAAGCAAGGACTACTATAAAGGCAAAACATGCAAACACATTTTAAACATACTCTTGGATATGGCCTATACTGCGTTAACTTACCTTCCATTGACAAAAGGAAGTCACGGGTCCAAACCCAATGAATGGTTGGGGGCTATACTTTGCCTACAGAGAAATTTAACAAGCATGAGTAGGGGACAAATAAGCATGAAAGAAAAATAAAATCTACCAATTCAGTTTACTCATAAGTGTATGGTAGAAGAAAGACCTGATAACTTTATTAAGTTCCTATGAATTTTAGAGTCTTTCCCTTCAAAGTGGCTCTTTGATCCTGATTATTGTTACTATTTTCTGAATCCAGTGAATGGTTAATGTTCTGTGGGTTCCAGCTTTCATTTCCTCTTCTTGTTTTGGCAATTACCAACTAGTTGAGTGTCTTCTGAAGTCATTGGGAAAGTGCATAGTTGGAATGGTGGAGCCAGAAAACCCAGGGAAGTGGCGATAAGGAAAGCCAATATTAGAACAAGCAAAATACAGGAGGGTGGAGAAGGAGTGGTAATTTGACCACTTTAAGTAGTTCATGAATGAAAGGTAATAAGATGGTAGGAAGTGTATGGCTTTTAATTCATTAAGAACATAGCTCTAGAGTGAGACAAACACTGTGGTAGACCTAAGACTTTAAACGAGATATTTGACATCTTTGAACTTTATTTTCATTGCCTGCCAAATGAAGGCAATAGCTACAAGATAGTATTATGAGAAAATGCATATTAAATTGTTAAGTGTCTTGCTCATTGATACTTACCTGTACCATAGCAGGTAGCAGCAAATGTTATGTATATAGGCAATTGGTAATCAGGAAATGTTATTTATAACTAAATTTTAGTGTGTTGTCTGTTTGTGAGTATCCTCTTTACAAATTTACAATTACACAAGAGTCTCATAATTTCATTTAGCTATGACTAAAATAAATCAATATGAAACAAAAAAAGAGAAACTTTAAAAAATGTAGTAAGATTTCTAAATAAAATACAGCTTCCAGTTTCATTGTATTGCCTTACAAAAGCTATATTTGAATCAGTTGTAGACTAGTTACAAGCAACCTATTTTTCAAAGCAGACATAAAAATCAAAATTAGGGCAAATAAGTAAATGTGTAATATTAACTTAAAGTACTTTATAAATTATGGCCTTATAGTGGTATTATACCAAATTAGTATAATTAAGGAATTATAATTTTTTCTACAATCCTTATCCTAATTCTATAGCCTATGTTTATGTTTTTTTTTACATGTATCTTTTATCACACATTTGGAATTTTGCTATCATACGTTTATATCACTGTTTTTAAATTGAACATTATATAGTAAATACTTCCCTTTTTATTATATAGTTTTCAATAATCATTATTTAATGTATGGAGAATAGTTTATCAAGGGAATGACAGCAATACATACAGCCACTTCTCAGAGTTGGCATTTAGATTAGTTTTCCCATATTATGATTACTCAAGGGAGCTAGGGGAAGGGTCATAGAATCACAAGACTATAGCAGACAAAATGTTGAGTGACAAAGAGACGTGTCGTAGATGGAACTAAATATGTTCAGGATTCTAAAAGGAGCAACGTTTCACAAGGAAGCTTCTGTTATCAGGTGGGCAAAGGAGTCCATAGATCAGGGAAACATACATTGGTGAAATGGAAGATCATGCTTCTCAATGCCTGTGGCCAGGATAGTTCATCTTGCTGCGGTATTTTTCTTTATCCTGCCCCAGTGATACTGTATTTTTAGAAACTTTTAAGGATTCTAGCATCCTTCTGAATCTCATCATTGATATCAGGAGATCCTGTGGATTATTTTATTTTTTTTAAATGGGCATTTTAATATAAAAGTCAAAAAGGTATTATCTGGCCATACAGTCTTCCTAGAAGCATCCAGGAATTTTTCTTCTCTTCTTCTGTAGTGCCAGTTAATGATCTATTGCTTTCAAATCGAGAAAAGAACCAAAACACCAGAGAATCTTTGGAGACTAATGCAAAATGGAGGATGCAAAATCTCCTAAATATAATTGTTTTTTTCCTAAGTTGAGAGGTGAGAAAAGTATTATAAGTGGCTTCCGAGCTATGCTCTAAGGAATTCTAAACGTTTTAGGAGGAACCCAGGGACCATTTCAAGAGATAGTAGATGCTGATAGGTGGATATCTAAGCTGTGTATGACACTCCCAACCCCATAAACCAGAGTAGCTGGTTTGCATAGTAGGACTCTCAGTAAGATTTTGTTCCTAGAAAGGATTCTGTGGCTTTAAAAACTTTAGAAGGAGAAAAACAAAAACAAAACAGGACATATATATACTGATTATTACCATCCTCTTTCATTGTGGAACCATATATTTGGTTTCCATAAGCACTCTGGGACAGAAGAAAAGACTGCAAACATGCCAACATGTAAAACACTCAGATAAGTTTTTCCCTAAAGGACATAGATCAACCATTGTGGAAGACAGTGTGGTGATTTCTCAAGGATCTAGAGCTAGAAATACCATTTGACCCAGCAATCTCATTACTGGGTATATACTCAAAGGACTATAAATCATTCTGTTATAAAGACACATGCACACGTATGTTTATTGCAGCACTGTTCACAATAGCAAAGACCTGGAACCAACCCAAATGCCCATCAGTGATAGACTGGATAAAGAAAATGTGTCACATATACACCATGGAATACTATGCAGCCATCAAAAAGGATGAGTTCATGTCCTTTACAGGGACATGGATGAAGCTGGAAACCATCATTCTTAGCAAACTAACACAAGAACAGAAAACCAAACACCACATGTTCTCACTATAAGTGGGAGTTGAACAATGTGAACCCATGGACACAGGGAGGGGAACATCACACACTGGGGCCTGTTGGGGGTGGGGGACTATGGGAGGAATAGCATTAGGATAAATACCTAATGTAGGTGACAGATTGATGGGTGAAGCAAACCACCACAGCACGTGTATACTTATGTAACAAACCTGCATGTATCCCAGAACTTAAAGTATAATTAAGAAAAAAAAAAGTATGGGCTGATTCCTCTTTTCAGGAGGGGCCACAATGTTCAGCACTGTTTAGGCTTCCCATATAAGGGAAGAAAAAAAATTTCTTTCTATACTTTCTGAATTCTTAGCTGCAACCCCAGTAACTAAAGGCAGATTAACAAAAGAAAAACAAAAATAAGTTGTATTAAAACATACACTTCATTATACATGGGAGATACCCAGATAAATGCATAAACCTTGAAGTGGATTCGAATTCAGGCTTAAATACCATTGTCCACTGATAAAAAGAAAGAAGGGTGTGGGAGGGTCAGTTATGAGGAGATGCCTAGGAAAAGCAGATAAACAATGATAAGCTTTATTACACAAATTAAGTCCATGCCTTCGGTAAGTGTCTAGTGATTTAGTTGTCCTTCTCTTCTTGGTGCCAAGATAGAGACACCATTAAAATAGAAATTTTCTTTATATCTATAAATTTCCCTTACAAAAAGTGACTTGACTTTCAGAGCTGCTTCTGTGTCTGCTGGTTCTCAAAATAATCAGCTCAAAATCATCCTTTTGGTAAAGAGACATATTCTGGGATAGCATATTTTGATTTTTTGTAACCACTAGATAATATCTATAAGCAATGATCGATTTTTCTTTCCTTAAGTATACTGAAAATTTAGCTACAAGGAGAAAAACATTAGAAAAAAAGATAAGACCATTTTATATTTAATATGAATGGGAATACAACTTACAACCAAGTAAACATATAAGGAAATATATTATATTTGCATACTAAAGTTTTGTATTTTAACATTTTTGTATTTACAAGTTTTTAATAGAAACATAAGATGTAGTCATTATATAAAATTTAAAAATTTCAAAAATATTTGAATCATACATGGTCACTTTCCAAAGGTAACTGTTATTAATAGCTTTTTATATATTGTTCTAGATAATTTGTATAGATAAATGTATGTGCATTGTCCACCTAAAAAGAAGAAGCTGAGGTAAAGTTAATATACACAGAAAGTTTATTTGGATCAAGCTTGCAGATTACAGCTCTGGAGCATTGATTTATTTGACCTAAATATGCATTCTGATTAGTGGCAGTCTACAAATGGATTTTTAAAGGAAAAGAAGAGGGGGTTCTTGAGTTGCTTACAAAAAGTTTACATTAAAATAACATCAGCTATTGATTGGCTATATATTGTTTTTGTTTGTTTGTTTTGTAT
This sequence comes from Cheracebus regulus, assembly GCA_963574635.1. Taxonomy (NCBI): domain Eukaryota; kingdom Metazoa; phylum Chordata; class Mammalia; order Primates; family Pitheciidae; genus Cheracebus; species Cheracebus regulus. The sequence goes on along the minus strand of CAUYQU010088476.1, from coordinate 10,967 downwards.
GACAAACTCCACAATATGAAGATAATGGATGAAGCAGCTAGTCAAGAACAAAATTACTTTGAACAATTGCCTCCAGACATGGGTGGGGAGGAGGGGGCTGACTAAAGTCGCATACTCATGTCTCTCTGGGCCTGATAAATTTTGCAGACCTCATATAGCTCAAATTTCTCTGAGCTATTTTTCTTTTCTCAACATAAGTAGTCTTTCTGTGTGTACAATTTAAAATAATTACATTCTACTCTACATTTTACTTTTTTTTACGTTTATTACACTTTTAACAACATTTCAGCCATATCAGTGCATGTAAATCTGCCTATTCCTTTTATAGTTATATGATACTAATAATTTTTTATGAATGTGCAATTCATACATTTTCTAGTGACTTTCAGTTTGCCACAGTGATGAATGACGTTCCCTTGGACATCATGTGTCTTTGCATACCTGTGCAGTTGTTCCTACAAGAAAAACATCCTTCTAGTGCATTTGTTTGGCTTTTTTTTCCAAGAAAAAACAATGTACCATTAAATTTATTCAAACATGTAAAGCCTAATTTATATACATTTAAGATCTGGAAAAGAAATATATTAACATCATTAATTTAACCTCTTAAAAATGCATATAATGTTTTAAATTTTATGCCATTGTGTTTTCTTTTTGTTTTTGTGTGTATGTGTGTGTGTGTTTTCTTATACTTTAAGTTCTGGGGTACATGTGCAGATCGGGCAGGTTTGTTGCATAGGTATACACGTGCCATGGTGGTTTGCTGTATCCATCCCCCCATCATCTACATTAGGTATTTCTCCTAACATTAGCCCTCCACAATACCCCCACCCTCTGCTATCCTTCTCCTAACCCCCTCACCCCACCAGCAGGCCCTGGTGTGTGATGTTCCCTTTCCTGTGTTCATGTGTTCTAATTGTTCAACACCTACTTACGAGTGAGAACATGTGGTATTTGGTTTTCTGTTCTTGTGTCAGTTTGCTAAGTATGATGGTTTTCAGCTTCATCCATGTCTCTACATAGGATATGAACTCATACTTTTTGATGGCTGCATAGTACTCCATGGCATATATGTGCCACATTTTCTTTATCCAGTCTATCACTGATGGGCATTTGAGTTGGTTCCAAGTCTTTGCTATTGTAAACAGTGCCACAATAAACATACGTGTGCATGCGTCTTTATAATTAAATGTTTTATAATCTTTTGGGTGTATACCCAGTAATGGGATTTCTGGGTCAAATGGTATTTCTAGTTCTATATCCTTGAGGAATCGCCACACTGTCTTCCACCATGGTTGAATTAATTTACACTCCCACCAACAATGTAAAAGTGTTTCTATTTCTCCATATCCTCTCCAGCATCTGCTGTCTCCTGATTTTTTAATGATCACCATTCTAACTGTCATGAGATGGTATCTCAATGTGGTTTTTATCTGCATTTATTGAATGATGAGTGATGATGAGCTTTTTTTCATGTGTTTCTTGGCTGCATAAAGTTTTCTTTTGAGAAATGTCTGTTCATATCCTTCGCCCACTTTTTGATGGTTAATGCCTTTTATAAATGAGTCACCAATACTACTGTACTAGTTTCCTGGGGCAGTCATAAGAAACTACTACAAACTTGGTGTCTTAACACAATAGAAATGTATTCTTACATTTCTAGACATCAAGGTGAAGACCCACATTTCTTAAAAGGGCTCTATGGGAGACTCTGTTCCATGCCTCTTTTAGCTTCCAGAGGCAGTTGGCACTCCTTGACTTGTGGTCACATAACTTTCTGCTTGGCCTTCATCTTCACATCCCATCTCCTCTGTGTCTTCCCTTCTGTGTGTCTATCTCTGAACTCCCCTTGTCTCTTTTTGTTATAAGGATAGATGTGATTGCATTTGGGGCTCACCTGGATAATCCAGGACAAGATTCTGTCTCAACATCCTTAATCTATACACATCTTTTGTCATGTAAGATAATATTACAGGTTCTGGGGATCCAGCCATGGATGTAGCTGGCATTCAACTTATTGTAACTGTTTTTTTCACACAATTCTTCAGTCTGAGTACATCTCATCCAAAATGCTTGAGATCAGGTCAAGTGTGGAATTTTTCACTTGTGATGCCAAATAGGAACTCAAAAAGTTTTGGATTTTGAAGCATAATTTTTTGATTTTTGGATTTGAGGATGTTCAACCTGTATTAGAAATCAGGGAATTGTTTGGTATGGGAGGTCCACTTCCAATTATTCATACATAATTACATATTGGTTTATGTTATTTTTTTTCTAACTTGCCCATTATAAAGCATCTTCATTTAGTTTGATCCTTATTGCCAATTAGTATTCTTAGAGTCATTTAACTACTGTAATAGTTTAATCTAAAATTAGGTTTTGTGTTACTGACATTTTGTGTGGTATGCACTATTGATATCTTTCTTGTCTAGATGTCAAAGTAAATTAGTCAATAGGATTTAAGAGATGGTCCACTTTGAAGAATAAAATAGCCTCTTAGGATTAGAGTCCACTTTTAATTTAATTACGTGTTGGAAAAGAAAAGATTCTGTTCAGTTTAATTTCTGTTGTAAAATTGGGTGAATTGTCACCTAAACTTCAACACTGTACATTAATTTGATGTTGCTGTATCCTTTTGTAGAAAAAAAAGGAAAATAGCGATAAAAGCAGACAATTATTCTTTGAGAACATGTTAATTCATTTAGGTGAAAACATAGGCCACTTTATAAGTAGGATGTAGAGAAAAATTCATGCTTTAACTATAGGGATTCTTAAGGAATTCTTAGTGAAACTGATAGTTTTCTAAGAAGTATTGATTAATTTGAGACTTAGTTTGCTGAATACATTATTTCTGGACTGTATTTTGAAATATAAACTTCTGGATGGATGGAATATTGATAAGACTTCATTGAATTGAGGCGTGTTGGTTTAGATTTGGGAAGTTGAAGAAAGATTATTCACAAAATAAATAAAGAAACATTGTAATATTCTATGGGACTGAAACAGCCTTGAGTATAACACTATACTCTAGCCATGGATCATCACTAATAATCTCTAATAATTTCATTACTCCTATGTCTTACATATTTTGCTCCATCATCTAATCATCCCACATTGATTCTAGATGAAAAGGGAAAGTTATTGGGCTTCAGTCCATCACACCACATACATTGTTGAAAAACACTTGCAAATCACTCTTGTTAACAGTGATGTTATATTGGAGCCTATATACTAAAAAACTTTATGGAAAGCACAGTTGTAAATAAGCTGGAAAGATGATGAATTTCAAAAGACTGTGAAGGATAGTTTTAGTTTTTGAATTCCAAAGATAAGAATATGAATTCTGATGGACAAGTCCATCAGAAGGGACATGTACAATAACTGAATAAAACTGAAGGAGTATACTTTTATGCAGAAAGAGTTGGCTTTCATGTTGTTGTGTTAAAGTGGAATCAGCAACAAAGGCCCTAATAGAAAAATACTAGTTGTGGTAACAATTTGGTCATCTGCTAGACATTATGCTTAAAAAAGTCACTTTGAAATTCTGATACTTTATGCCCTTATCTATAAAACATGATTCAAAATATCAGATCCTTGGAGTTCATGGGATTATGAAAATAAATTATTTGAATTTTTAGAAAAAAAGAAAAGCCCTAAAACATTGTTTTTTTAAAAAAAAAAATGCACCCTGTTATATAAGTAAAGCCCATCATAAAACATATGGCATATATGTAATTACTAAGGAATAAAAATTAGCAGATAGCAAAGCCCAACTTCTGGCTATAATAATTAAAGCTACTTTTACGGGAGGAATAAGCTTTATGCGTACTTGGACTTCAGGAAGCAGTCCTCTAAATAGTAGTTTTTCCAAATTGAAGGAAAACCTCATTGGCTTAAGGATTGTTGGTTTTCTACAGGCTTTGTATTCAGACGCATAAACTCTAAAACACTTCCTTTAAAAAAACAAACTTTTAAACCACTTTAATGGGGTATGATTTACATTAAAAAGCTGTACATAATGTATACAACCTGGTTTGTTTGGAGATAAGCATACACCCATGAAACCATTACTACGATCTATGCCTTAAATATATCCATTCCCAAAAGTTTGCTCCTGCCTTCTTTATTTATTATTATTATTTTTTGAAAAGAGCACAACATAAGATCTACCCTTATACCACATGGTTTTATTGTTGACTACAGGTACTATGCTGTATAGTAGATCTCTAAGATCTATTCATCTTACATAATTTTATCTTTTTTTTTTTTTTTTACTAATTCTTCTCCATTTTCCTCTTCTAGTCCCTGGAAACTACTATTCTCTCCTTCTTTGTTTTCTCATCTTTAAATAGTTTCCACTAAAACTCTAACTTTTATTTTTAAAGCCAAAGATTAGTAAATGCATTGTATGAGTGTATCTGCACAAATGTATATGAAATATATGATGATAGTTTAATATATGTAAAGAAAAGGATGTAATATAGACTACTATAGATAAAGTTATCAAGCAGAGTTTTCCTGGATTATTTATCCATTTGCTGAAAGAAACTCTGGATGTGAGTTAGTCTTTCTGGAAGAAAATGGGCCAATTATTTAATGTGCTGTGAAATTTCACAGAAATGTTGGTGAGTATATAGAATTTTGACTTGTCGAGATCTCTTTTGTCTGGTCCCTACGCTGGCCTGCATAAATTATATTAACTATTTTTATTTTCTTGGAGGACTGCCACATGGAGCCTGTATAAATTATGAGTATAATTAAGCACATAGACTGGAATATCAGAACCTAATTTTTAGATATGCCTCAGTCTCTCTTCTGAGACTTTGCCTTGAAGCCTGGGAAGTTCTCCCTGCCAGAGGAAATAGATGGAAAATAAATTTTCTCAATATATAAAGGTTTTCTACCTTTGGATGAGCTGGTTACTTGGGGTGGGATGGAGCTGCTATTCTTGAATTACCCAGTTTTAAAAAGCCACAGATGGCTCCGAAGGCTCTTGGTAGGACCGGAGCTGATGTGAGCCTCTTCTCGCTGCTCTAATCCCAGGCCCAGGAGAACCATTTAGTGTGAACTCTTCATTCGCAGCACAAGTTATATCAGTCCCATGCTTATGAATTTCTCCGAGTTTATCCATGCCTTTTAGCTTCTTTACTCATCTTCTTTCTAGTCCTCACCCACCATTTCTCATGGACTTGGCATGTAGATCACACTTTCTTCATCCTCCTATAAAAACCTCATTTGACCTGATAACTGGGTTGCCTTTGCTCAGCATTTTAGAATAGGTCGCCCTGGATATAAGGCAGACATTGGTTATTTAATTTAAAATATTGACATTTTCTTAGTTTTGAGCTAGGCAAAGAAAGCCTTGGTCCAAACAAAACAAACTCTTAGGTACTAAATTCTATATATTCAGCACCATATTTAAATTGAAACAGATATTTGATGGATTAGAAATTTAGCATATTTTTCTATCACCCCAATCTGATTAGGAAATTTAAATTCTAAATCAGAAGATCTCTAAAATAATTTTTGTTTCTTTCTTAAATCCCAGTCTGTCTTATTATAATACTGACAGTATTTCTAATAATTATATTTTAATTTTAATTTTTATTTTCATTGTCAATGGATATTTAATTTATTTAATTGAATTTTAGAGAAAGTCATTGAAATGAATATAGGTAATTATTTAAGTGAAAGACAGTTAATGCCAATTAATTTTCTTCCTTATAAACATAGGCTTGTAATCTACTTTTTTTTTAAACAAAACCTGATTTTTAAAATCTTATACTATTTTATTTTTTTCTCATGTGTTTGGTCATTTTAGTCATATCTTAGAAGTTCTGTTATTGGATTGAAAAAGATATATTCAATTTTTCTAATTATTAAAAGATTTTCAAAATTTATTGGGGTGATTTAAAGGCAGTGGCTCTAATTAGGCATACTGAATTCAAATATGCATGTAACAATTTGTGTTTCTATTTCTTTAGATAATCCAAAATCTACTCTACCTCCATTCCTTTGTATTGCCTTCAAATATCACACTTCAAGGTATAGCAACTAGGCTTAAAGATTTCACATATAATCCAAAGAAATCTGTTCAAGTGGACATCTATCAACAGGTAAAACTATGCTTTTAACTCTGTTTTTCTTGGCTGTAATTACAAATAAAATAAACAAGGCATAATAGACACAACGTGCATTAAAATATTACAGAATTGTGCACAGGAAAAAAGTCATGAAGCCAATGAGTGTGTATGACTTGGATCTTGACTATTGGTCAATTCAAGAGTGACTAACAAGGAAGAGGTGACAATGTTGGAATTGAAAATTTTGGAATTGATTGGTTCTGGGTCTGTTTTCTAATGAATCAGTTAAGCGGTCATAAGATGTCATTTTATATGAAGAAAAACGAAATAAGTAGTAGATAAGAAAATGCAGAAATGTATGAGTGGTGCCTTGCACCCTGAAGCATGCAATTATTATTAAAATGAAGGAAATAAACTGAAAACAGAGAATAAAATATCATAAGAAATAAATTGATGAACTGTGGAAAAAAAGCAATACAAAAACAGAAAAGATTGAGGAGAAAAATGCTTAATCATATGTTTTTTATTTAAAGACAGGGAAACTTTGGAAAGGAATGATTTGTGTAGCATCTGAGAAAATAGCTTGACTTCTATAACAAAGCAGGAACAATTTAAAGTTGACAGTTCAGAGAACGAACATGCAGTACATTAGAAAAACATGAACTTAATAGGGAATATAAATCAGAATTCCTAGGTGATCTTCCTTCAGGTCAGAATCTAGAGAAATGCGAAACAATTGTTTATCTATGGAAGGCTGATGTCCAGGTCACTTATTGTCATTTAAAATTTTTAAAGAAAGAACATTTGTGCATTAAAATATGTCTATGGCGATGATTGATACGTAGAGGCGGTGAATATGTAGTTGTGTGGTTGCATGTGCACACACATGTAGGTGCACCTGTGTGTGTTTGAGATAGAAAAATTGTAGGGGTCAAAGGAAAGGGCTGGTAGTGTATGCCATTACTATACATTTTCATTTCTTTCAGTTTTTCTGATGCTTCTGTTTTCTTTTTTTAAAGTCCTTTTTTGAATTTGGATGGTGGCCTCATCATTTACTTGTATATACCATAGTCAAGATGCATTTAGCAAATACTGCTTTCCTTTACTATTCATTTCAGATGTCATCTAATGCCAACCTCTTTTCAGGCATATATATCGTAATTGCTACCAGCATTTGCCATTGTATTACTGCCCCGGTCTAGAAAGGACTGGTGAGAAAAAAAGTCTGCCTCAAGCAGATTATCTATGGGCCTAACATTTTATTTCGGTTTGTTCCTCTTTAACTTCATTACAAAACAAAACCTGAAACTTCATACTTACAGAGATAAAATGACAGCAGTTGGCCTAATGGGTAAAAAATTTTTTTTCCAAGCTCAAATATTTATAGCTATTTATTAATCAGTTTATCTTTTATTTACCCTATTATATGCCAATAGCTATACTGAGAACTTGGGATACAATAATTGACTTGTTATCTTAGAATCTGATAGGAAAGAAAGATATTGAATAAATTATTAGAAATATTATTTGAAGGCAACAATATTGTAGATGTTTCCAAATTATTCAATAGAGAATGAGGAATTTGGAGCAAAATACTGTTTTCCTATGGTTCAAATAGAAATCAGAACTATAAGAAAAGTACTTATTATAGAAGCTCATAATATTGAGACAAGGTAAGAATCTAAACATTCCTGATTTTTTTTTGAAATAATTTAGAGAATATTAACCAGTGAAATACTGTTAAAACTGATCACACAACTATTTATGACTTTTTAAAGAAATCCAAAAAATGAGAAATTCAAATCTTAGAAGTGTACTTCTATATAGTACATTTATTTTTATTAAATGTATATACATAAAAATATACACAAATTGAATACACATATATACAGGTAAATATTTACTGGCTTTGTTGTTTCATCAATTCTAAAAAGCACATGATTTCACATTTTAACATCTTTGAAATCAGGACGTTTTACACTGGGTGGCATCTTATCATTGTTGCTAAGGTGTCAGGAGTGGCAGAGTCACGGCTTATGTGTATGCACATTTTAATGATTGTTTCTGATCATTATTGAACAGTTTCAATCTCTTGATATTTCAGTCAATAAACCATTTGTGGACCATTAGAGGAAGCAATACAAGTTTTGTTGTTCACTGAATATTTTCTGTTGATATTTTCTGGTAAGATGAAGAACATCAGTGTCAAAATTTAAAGTGGCATAAGCAGCTTGAAAGAAATTCATAGAGATGGTAAGGGAGTACTTTGTAGAAATGCCAATCTGTGGATGCTCCTTACAGGCCAGAGGAGGATACTGTGTAGGAAAACACAGCTACTGCACACTGTGATTCAAAAATGATTCAGAAGAACCATAATTCAATTGTGAAAATACTTAGCGATATTTAATGAGTTGGAACTCATTAAATTTTTTCTTTTATTACATATTTATACACGTAATTTTGATATAACTTAAAATTGTCATTTTCTATTTGATAAAATGTGTTATGTAAACATGTATATAACTGAAGTTATAGCAGAGTATTCACCAATATGTCTACAATAGTATACTCTAGTGTTAGGATTGTGGGTGATTTACATGTTTTTCTTTATATATTTTTTTAAATTTTAAATTGCTAACTACTATACAATTGGCAAGTGACAGTAACTGATTTTAATCTTTAAGTGAACATTTATTTTACATTTGTAGAGTAATTACTGAAGTAAAAATATAATGCATTAACTTCCAGATTTTAGAAGGACAAGTTGGAAGCTTTTTTCCTTTGGTGCAAACATAATTAGTAAAATACAAGTACCTATGTTTACAGAACAGAATGGCTCTAACTATGTGAAAAGGTACTCAAAATTATTAGTACTCACAGAATGTAAATTAAAACCACAATGAAATTTTTCATGTCTACTACATTAGAAAAAAAATAAAAATTATGCATTGGTCAGGATATGTGGCAAGAACTCTTATGCACTGATGGTATTAGTGTAAATTTCTACAATAAATCTTCTGTAGTTCCTATCCAGCGTCTCTAGAAAATGGTTTGCACAAATGCCCCAAGAGAGAAAAGTGCAGGAATGTTCACAGGAGCATAATGACATCTAACTGCAGACAGTCCAAATCTCTATACATACTTACATACAGGTTACATATAAATGTAGATACATACACACGTATATTCAGAAATGAAATATGGTCAATCCTTATGAGTGATTCCATATTTGAGAATTTGCATATCCACAGAAATTTGTGATTCACAGCACTTTTGCAATCATTTTCTGACATGCACAAAGTAGCAAAAAAAATTCGTTATGCAACACTTACATTCCCAGCTGAGGTCAAACAAGGCAATACTCTGACTTCTGGTTTTAGTTCTCATAATGTAAACCAGTATTCTTTCTACAGTCTAACACCATGTTTTTCACATTTTGTGCTTTTTGTTGGTGATCTTGCTGTTTAAAAGTGTTCCCTAAGAGTAATTCTGAAGCACTGTCTAGTATTCCTTAGTACAAGAAAACTGTGAAGTATCTGATAGAAAAAACAATTGTGTTAGATAAGCTTCATCCAGACATGAGTTACAGCACTGTTCGCTGTAAGTTCAATGTCAGTGAATCAGGAATATGTATTAAGTAAGTTGTCTTTAAACAGAAACACACATAAGACAAGCTTTTGTATTGATTGGTTGATGAAAATGTGATCAGATTCTCACAAAAATATAACCTTGTTTTGTACTATGTGCAGCGGTTCAGCATTTGCTGATTCAGTGTTCATGGTGACTTTACAGAACACGACTTCAATGAATAATGAGAATTGACTGGACTGTACAAAATCAGATTTATAAGTCTATGTGCATCATGTGTAAATGTAAAATTATAATATTTAATTAAAAATGTTTCCAAGATTACATGTCATATGCATATTAATATATGCATATAATATATAAAATTTAATACATATTTGAAATATTAATAATTTTATTAAATAGTTATTTAAAATATTAAGAATTAAAATTTGACTTTGGTCTATACATTTATACATTTTAAGTAATGCAAAGTTTATACAAAATATGATATATTTAGCTTATGTACTACATATAAGTTTACGTATACATATACGTACATGCATATATGGTAAAAGTATAAATAACATTATGTTAAAAGCCATAATACAATTTGGGATAGTTGTTGCCTTTTGGTAGAGAAAGAGTGATGTGGTCAGAGAGGGGCACACAGGCAATTAGATTAAAAATGGCCATTGCTATTTTCTGAAGATCCTAAAATTATTTAATATTTTTAGAGAAACTCTGGAGGATTTCACATTCAGCATCAACTATGATTTACTGAACACTTAACGATGTGCAGATCACTAAGCTGAGGCAAGCATACACTATTTCATTTAATCCTTGTACTACTCTTGTGAGGTAGGTACTCTTCATGCAGTTTTTTTCATCACTCAAAAGATGAGATCGTCATGCAAATTTCACTTTAAGATTTGGCTTTTTGCAATGGGGAAAGGATTCCCTGTTTAATAAATGGTGTTGGGAAAACTAGCTAGCCATGTGCAGAAAGCAGAAACTGGACCCCTTCCTGACACCTTACACTAAAATTAACTCCAGATGGATTACAGACTTAAACATAAGACCTAACACCATAAAAACCCTAGAAGAAAATCTAGGCAAAACCATTCAGGACATAGGCATAGGCAAGGACTTCATGACCAAAACGCCAAAAGCAATGGCAACAAAAGCCAAAATAGACAAATGGGACCTAATAAAACTCCACAGCTTTTGCACGGCAAAAGAAACAGTCATTAGAGTGAATCGACAACCAATAGAATGGGAAAAAATTTTTGCAGTCTACTCATCTGACAAAGGGCT
>CAUYQU010088475.1:0-66169 GCA_963574635.1 Cheracebus regulus | reverse complement strand
CAGTCGGGAGCTGCCTCAGCTGTGGTGTCTTGAGGTGGCTTTTTGTGTGTGTGTGTGTGTGTGTGTGTGTGTGTGTGTGTGTGTGTGTGTGTGTGTGTGTGTGTGTGTAGGACAGGCAATTTGGCTTTTAAAGTTAGAGGTCTCTAGACCAACAAAAACAAGCTCTGGGACTGGGAGGGATCATTGCATTTCACGTGAATATTCTGAGATTCAGGGACTGACTGGATGGATTTCACCTGTCTTCCATGTGGAAGTGCTGAGTATATGTTATGTGTCAGAAGAATAGCGAACTGAATACTTAATCAATAAGAGGTGGTAGAGATTAATAGTGTTCCCCATAATTGATTCTTCTCTTTTTGCTTGAAAATTTCCTAACACTCCTTGAAGTATTCAGGGACAGAATTTGCCAATGAGCTGTGAACAGAAATAAAGTGCTTCTCATAAGAGTGGCTGTGAGTTCTCTAAGCTCTTCTTTTGCTATGGCGAGCATTAAAGCCATGTATGTTTGTGTATTCCAGCACCACAAGATAGAGAAGTCTCTCTCAACCCAGGTTCCAAAAACACCATGAAGAGGAACCTTTGTTAACCCAAGCCAGACACATGTGCAAGAAGAGATCTTTTGTTGTATTAAGCCATTGAGATTTGAAGTTAACATTTTTAAAAAATCAATTTTACAACAAGTTCTCTGTTTGAAAAGCTTACCTGAGATTAGTTCCAGGTAAATACTGGTGTAGAACACTTAAATAAGAAAGCAAAGCCTGCTCAGAATGAAGACTATTTAATATTGGTTCAAGTTAGGAGAAAGATGAAAGCTATTCAGCAAATTCTGATTCCCTAAAAATTGTATTTCATGCTCTCAACAATTGTTCATAAATCCTAAGAGGTAAGTTATTTGATTATAAACATTCTTTTTATTTAGCCGGAGTTTTACTCTTGTTGCCCAGGCTGGAGTGCAATCGCATGATCTCAGCTCACTGCAACCTCCACCTTCAGGTTCACATGATTCTCTTGTCTCTGCCTTCCGAGTAGCTGGTATTACAGGTGTTTGCCACCATGCCTGGATACTTTTTGCATTTTTAGTAGAGAGGATTTTTGCCATGTTGGCCACACTAGTCTCAGACTCCTGACCTCAGGTGATCCACTGGCCTCAGACTCCCAAAGTGCTGGGATTGCAGGCGTGAGCCACCACGCCTGGCCAACATATCCCATTTTTAAGGTTAACTATCCCAAAAGACCAATTAATACTGTACGTATTTTCTTTTTAGTAAAAGATATTGTTTTCTTCTATACTCATGGGCTGGTAGAATGCCACATAGTACCTGATTTAATTATGCTTTTCTCATTTTCTTAGTTAATTTATTTTTACCTAAGGACATCAGAGTAACTTCCTTAATATTTTATGAGAAACTGAACAAACAATAGTGCTTACATTAGGGAAATAAAGCATTCACTAATTAAAAAGTTCTAAGAATATAGATCTGCAGTTAACATAAATTATGTACAGGTTTAATGTGTGGTGATAAGTCAAGAACCTTTTTTCAAAATACGACTATACCAAAATATTTGCTTTTCTGCTTAATTATTGGTACAAACTGTAATGAAGATTGGAGTTTTATAAGAAAGATAAATGAGAGTTCTAAAAATGAATAGCATTCACTGAAGGAGAACTTGGGAAACTGAAACTTAGTTTTATAGGAACAAAGAAAATAAAATTAAATAGATAAAACTGAACTGCAATGTATTTCTTAGGAAATACGTATGTGCATATCATTTTTGTTTCTATAAACAGTCATTTCTATACATTCTATATAAAATAATGTGGGGATTGTCAAACTTTCATGTTTGCAAATTAAAATCTGTACATGAAATTGCCTGAATTGTGAAAAATTATAGATATTCCCCAAGTTTTTCAGTTAAATTTACAAATGTTGATTCTTATTTTCTTGTTTTAACTTTGCTCTTTTCTTTATAGTACAGTCTCTCTTTTTATCTCTCTCAAGCAGACTCTGATCTTGTACTCGACCTGGCCATAAATATGAGACAGATGGAAATAAATCATCCACTTGAAAATCCACTTGACACAAGTACTACATTTTATGTCTTACAGGACTGGAAATGGGTCTGACTTGAAAGTCATTTCAGGGCTGTATGACACTTAGAGAAAATAAGTATTTTTTTTTCCCATCCAGCTAGAAATTTCTGGCCTTCTTCAACCTCCATGTAATAGTGAATGTATTGATACTGCGTTTGCAAGGTTGATGTTTCATTTCTAAGAAAAGAATGTTTACTACAATTAGATGATATGTTTCTCTTCTGGTCAAAGAGGATCTCTTAAGTGTAGTTCACAGAGGAAAAAGAAAAGTGAGTATCACTTATTTTTAGTAGTGGTTTTGTATTGGTGTTTTGCATCTGAATTTGCAAGTAGCTTTAAAAACCCAATATCCATGGCACTAATGATTATAGAAACACATACAAACCTTATTTTTTAATTTCTTAAATTGCATTAATTTCAAATCATTCATATGTTCATATGTATTTCCTAGTAAGGTAGGTAGAATGGTTCTTTTTCATGGCATCCCACAAGTTCTCAGTGTAATTCAGTTGTCCTCCCTTATCTGTGGTTTTGTTTACTGAGGTTTCAGTTTTACCCACAGTCAACTGTGATCCAAAAATATTAAATGGAAAATTCCAGAAACAATTTAGAAGTTTAAACTGTGCACACCATTCTGAATAACGTGATGAAATCTTGCTCCATCCTCTTCTGTCCAGCCCAGAACATGAATCATCCTTTCTAGCCTACCCACACTGTGGAGGCTACCCAGTCCTGAGTCACTTAGCTTCTGTCTCATCGTCAGATCAAAAAACACAGTATGTATCAGGTTGAGCTATCTGTGGTTTTAGGTATACACTGGGGGTCTTGGAACACATCCTCCCAGGATCAGGAGGGACTACTGTAATATTGAATTGAGGATAACCCTTTGTTGAGAGAATTTAAATGACTTTCTTTGCTACAGTAGTAATTAAGGCTTGGTGATCTACAAAGTCTTTAAACCACTGGAGATAAGAGCAAACATATTGAAATTTAAGACAAATATTTCACTAACACTTTTCATCCTAAAACTTGAAATTAAAACAACTGATAAAGATAATTAGTGAGCTTACTAAAGAAACATGCCATGGAGCTAGCTGTAAGTAAGTGGACAAAGGTTAAGAGGGAAGGCAATCAGATGGCTCAAGTGGTAAGTTTTAAAAATATTGACATTTACCTTTCTTAGATTCCTCACTGCTACTTAATGGAGCTTTTTTTGGCAGATAATTTCTCTGCATCTCAATGTGTTTAATAAGAAACATCTTTATATTTGAAGATGATTAAGATAGTTTCACTTTGAGGGCTATTTTATCGGTGTTCCAAAATACAAATAGAAGCTCATATCTGATTAATCTGAATATTGAAAACATAAATACAAATCAAACTTCTCTCCCTCTGTCTCTCTCAACCCAATCTTTCTGTTTAACTAACAAAAATAAGCAAAAACAGAACACTTATTTTATTTAGAAACATTATCAAAATTAAGACAAGAGTTCCAAATGGCAGCTGTGCCATAGACTATAAGTAATTTCTGGAACAATTAATAGAAAAAATGATTCGGTTTAATAAATTACTTGAGAGGCTCAGAATATATCTCTTATGATTGTACATATTTACATAAATGAGAAGTGCTAAAATTGAAGTCATTAAAAGATGATTATTTACTTCAGAACTCTACACCAGTAATTTACGTTATTCCACTGAACACAGTCTATTCTTCCTCTCTTTAGGTAATGACATGTATGCTAATGGCTCATTTTGCTGGAACATTTAAAAAATGTATTTTAGCTAGCTTTAGAAACTCAGTTTAAAACTTCTTCAGATGTTCAAAGCCAACCGCAAGACTGTAATACATTTTTAAGAGACAGTAGTGTTTTTGTGAAAATAACAGAAAGATCAGTAAATAGAAAACAGAGAGGAAAACATGAAAGACATTTCAATTCTTTCACTTAAGGAAGAAATATTTACACTGTCAAATGTCCCTAAAGGGCATTGAGGAGATTTAAGTAGAACATTAAATAAAATATTCTGGTTATGAAATGGATTTTTTTTAAAGTGGTCTTTCTCATTTGTAGCAAGATTCTTAGTAGAGACAGTGGTGGTATTAATGGTAGCAATGTCTATTGAGAGCTTACTAGATACCAAGCACTGTACTAAATGCTCTGCAAGACTTCTCATTTAATTGACTCCTCCCTTGCTGAAATCCTGAAGTTCATTTTATTTGTATTATACAGATATGGAAACTGAGTCTTAGATAATCTCACTTGTTAAAGGTCACAAAGCTAGAGGGTTACTGAGCTGGGACTACAGCAACCAAGCCTGTAAATGTTACTTAAATTCTCTGAGTCTTAGTTTTTTTTCCTTAGGTAGAATAAAAATGATAAGACCAATCTCTGATAATGCTTATTATCACTAAATTAGATAACAAATGTCAAGGTGCATAGCTCACGTTTAACAGATGTTACTTATCCTCCTTAATCAACTATGCACATGTCACCAAACTCTGCCATTTATGACATTACCTATAAATTATGTGTATATCCTATTACTAAACTATGAGCTCTGAGAGGAGTTGGGTGGAACCCTGTTTTAGTTCTCCTATATCTCCTTATCTATTACGATGTACACACCCCAGTACGTTGTAAGCACGCAAATGATGTTGACTCTATTAAAAAATGAAAGAGAGGGCAAGGAATGCACCCATGTAACATTGATTGGAAGGCAGTTGGGCAATATAGTTTAGATTATTAAATGTGCTTACTCTTTGATTCAGCAATTCCACTTCTAAAAATGATGGAGCTTGTGAACTAAGATATGTTTCCACCTATAGTCATCAAGACATTGTCTTCATTATGGGAAAGCCAGAAACATCCGAATTGTCAATTTTAAAGCTGTAACAGGCCAACAATGGAATAGCAGGAAGTCATTAAATGATGTACAAATGCACTTAGTGATCAGAGAGTCTCCACTTGAGTGTTGGGGGAAAGGGAGAAGCCAACAAAGTAACTATTGGGTACTAGACTTAAGACCTGGATTTGTTGTAATTATTTCACCTGTACAACACCCATGACATGAGTTTACCTATTTATCAAACCTTCACATGTACCCCTGAACCTAAAAGTTAAAAAAAGAAATATTTGTTAATATGTGAAAAGAGATGTGATAGAAATATATGATCGTCTTCCTGATACACACGTACACACTATAAAAGTAAGTCAAAAAAATGGTTATATCTGGGTAAAGGATTACAAGCTATCTTTGTTTCTCACACTTTTCTTTATTCCTTTAAAATATTTTGTAGAAGATATACATATCTCAAATTTAAGAAAAAATGAGTTGCTTTAAGAAGTGAATGGCATCATTATCAATAATTGGGCTTTTGACATAAGACTTCAACAGTGGATGGTGTTAGGTATTAGGAAATTATTTAAATAATGCCTAGCAACTTTTTTTTACTGCATTAATAACTAAACATAGGAGGCTTTAAGTAGTTTCTCAGATTACTTCTTTTTCTACCCTTTGTGTTTACATGAAGTTAAAAATATAGAACTTTGAGGTACAAGATTTGTCTGTGTAGTTTGATGATGGGGAAAGACTCGGGATATGTGTCTTAGTCTTTTCAGGCTACTATAATAAATTGCCATAGACTGAGTGCCTAAAACATACAGAAATTTATTTCTCATAGTTCCAGAGGCTAGGACTTGACTAGAAGTCCAAGTCAATGCACTGGCAGATTTGGGGTCTGGTGAGGGCCTACTTCTTGGTACATAACGTGGCTCCTTCTCACTGTGTCCTCATATGGTGAAAGAGGCCAGGCAGTTTTCTGGAGCTTCTTCTTCAGGGCACTAATGCCATTCATAAGGGCTCTTCCCTCATGATCTAATCATCTCCCAATGGCCCCAACTCCTAACACATTGGTGATTAGGTTTCAACATAAAAATTTTAGGGTGATACAACACCCAGACCATAGCAATACGTTTGAAAACTTCTGTTACATAAAACTACAGGAAACTCCAAGATGATTCATTCTATGATTTTTTAAAAAAAAAATATGAATACACATTAATATTAAAAGGGCAGATCTATTTCTATGTCAGGAAAATATGAACAAGGGAACACTTGGTTCGAAGCAGGCTGGCTGTAAGCCCACCGTAGGAAGAAGTTATTTTATAAAAAGTAAAAAAATAAATAAATAAAACTTTCATGTTCTATCTTGGGAGAGAGTGGTATCTTGACAACTGCTGTTTGTCACAGTAGACAGAATGAGAATCAGAATGGCAGACCCAAGAAGAGGGGCAGTAAATCTGGAAAAAACTACATATGACATATGAGTATATGAATAAATGTGATTCCGGAGATCAAAAGTGAATTCAGAATATGAGATTTCAGGAAAGCCAGCCCTCTTGAGGTAGCTCTAAAATAATTTTTAAGCACTCATTTTTAATTTTCATGAGTCTTAAATGATTACAAATGAGCCTCTAGTAGCAAAGGTCTGCGAAAAACTGAATATGATTGCCCTGCCCCTTGTCCTTAAAGAGAATTTCTTTCCTGGTTTATTGTTACCTCTTAAGATCTTTGCAGTTAAGCATTCCAAAATGAAGTGAAGCAACTAGAACACAGAAGGACTGAATATGGCTTGGAAGGATTTTATAACAATGGTGGTTATCTACTACATAATTCCGGCTTTCTTGTCAAAGATTGTGATTGCAGTTTTTATAAAAAATGTACTTTCTCACAGAGAGACTTTTTATATAAAGAATACCAAACTTAGTTTTGGGCATTATACCTAAATTCTACACTGAAGACCACCGGCTCTCTTTCATTATGTGAAATAAATGAGATTTAGCCTACAATAGGGTCTGTGATTATTCAACTATACCAAAAGTAGCTCCAGACTTTGATTTTGCAGAACACATTAATATTAATTTTGTTACTTGAACATTTGCTTTTCATATAACAGAATCCACATGCTTGGTTAAGGCCAACATATGCTGTTTATTATGCAGGTTTATCTGTTCCTGATGATACAGCACATAAATCAAATCTAAATTAAACCAATACCACATTTCCCCTATGCCATGGTATTTGGGGACAACGTTGTTGGCTAAGGAATCATGAGATAAAAAAATACTTTTGCTTATTGAACATGACACAATCTATTTAGAATTTTCTTAGAGATACTCCTTTTGACCTCAATAATAACACCATTAGTGAACAGGAACTTCAGGTATTCCCACTATATGTCCTCCTGTTTATGCAGTTATTTTGTTCAGCTTATAACATTTTTCTAGAAGTTACATATGATCTTCCAGGCCAATGAAATTAAAAAAATTAAATTGTCTTAGTGAGACTATGACTTTTTGCTTGTTTTGTGGGTTTTTAAATCTGGGAAAGAGGGTATGATATTCATCATATACTGCACATGTTTTCAAAAGTTTTGGGCACTGATTTTTATTCTTTTTGTCTTCAGCAGAATAAAATATTGGTGCGAAAACATTCAGATAAATGTTGCGGGATTTCTGATGTGAAAATGGTTTATTAACTACAGCACTGAGGAATATGGAGAGGCATCTTTGTGAATGGTTTTTAGAATTGTCTTTATTACTAAACCCCTTATTTTCATATTGAGCTGTACTAAAAAAAGCATTTTTCTGATAATATTTTTGTGTTTCCATACTCTTTATTCAATGAGGAAATATTTATCAAGCTCGTAAACACAATATACTTTGAATTGGAGACTGTAGGCCTAATCTCAAGGCTCTTAAACTGCCGTCATAAAGATAGACATATTGGCACAACCAACGTGTCCAATAGATCAGTACATCTAAGGCTTAGCTCACATATTACCTCCTCTGGACAGCTTTCATCTATTCATTTAGTTTGTTGAATTCATTTGCCTGTTTGTTTCCTTCCAGATCTAGAAATTATCTTCTCTGCCTGTCAACTGTCATGATGGTTTTTAATCTCTAAAGTTTGGTGGCAAGGAATAGATTCATCCAATCCACCTCAGAGTACAGGCGAGATTCTTATAAGATTTCTAAGGACCTGTAAATAGAATCTCCTCAGGACTAGAACGGACATTTTAGCTTGAACTGCACCTCACTGTGGGGCTCAGTGGTCTCTTGAGTTGGCATTTTCATCCCTGTTTCTCTGCTTTGCATGATCCTCGGTGACTCTTGCTCCACTTCCTACACCACCTCTTACTGCCCCCACTGCTGGATTTCTTGGGTCCAATTCCCAATGTTAAGACTGGCTACTTTACTTTCCATTCTAGCTCCCATTCAGGGGTTGTGATAAGTCTATGGAACGCTTTCTGACATTTGTACTGTAGTTTCCATTCATAACTGGCACTCAGATAAGCAAGACATAGTGAATACTGTATCATTCTGTGAGTGTCTAATAAGTGGAAGGTGAATTTTTAAAATACATACTGAAAATGAAGCGTTCTGGATTTCTGTTTCTACTAAAGGTCGTCAGAAAGCTGGAGAAAGGAGGATGATAGTCAAAATGGGCGTAACAATGGATCAAAAATATTGTCTCTTATTCTTTTAAACAGAAATAAAAGTATTTCTGCCTGAATAGTTAGCAAGTATATATATCAAAAGACCCTATGTGATGAAAATATAAGAAATTGATTAGGTGAATTCTGTTTAATCCTCATCATATCTGGCCTGTCTGTATTTAACGAGAGTGTTTAAGCATTAAGCACTCTTGTCTTCTTTACCCTTTATTCTTGGCTTCTAGAATATTCTGTGCCTTGCTTCTCTTCTTATCTATCCCCCAGCAAATTCCTTCTCAAACTGTTCTGTTGGCTTCTCTTCTCTTTTCTCTCTCTGTCTTTTTAAAAACCTATTCTCCAAGTATCCGTGTCATTGAGGCTATTGTTCTTGGATATGTTCTCAATGATACAACCACCATGACCAATACTATTCTCTCCCGTGAGATTATCAGTCAACTGTAATCATAAAAGCTGTGTTTCCATCCTCAACTTCTCTACTAAGTTCCAGCTTACAGCAATTTTCCATATGGTTTCCTGGACTTTTCCAGCTGGATACTTACAGGCATTTGCAATCCTGCCTTGCCAAATCCAACTCTTTGTCTCCACCCCCACCCCTGACACTTTTTCTGACTTTTGTATTTCTTATGTCAATGAACATTTCCAACTAGCCACCCACGTCATGAAGGGTGAATAATTATCTCCTTCCTTGTTCTAACTCCCAGAATAAATTATCTTGACAAGTCTACTATTTTTACTCACTCAAGGCTTGTCTCCAGTCTCCATTCCTTCTGCTGCTAGTTTAGAACTTCCTCATCTCTCCCGTGACTCTTTTCCCTATTTGAGGATCATTCTTCTAAGTTCTATAGTCCTCATTGCTTCCAGAGTGAGTTTACTAGAATATAAATATGTCATGCTACTCTTCTACTTAAAGTTTTTAAAGGCTTCCCAATGCCTACAGAATCAAGCTCATACTCATTTTTATGTCATCAAAGATATTCAGGGATCATGTTCCTCCTCTCTTTTTTGTTCTTATCCTCCCTTTTCACATGTTTCTTCCTGTATCTGTGCCTGACATAAGCGCATAAAGTAAAAAGATCTGGTTTGTACGAAGAATAAATGAAACACAATCTTTCAACATTCTGATGAAGTCTACAAATTAAAATTATCACTTTAAAATTTTATATTAATCCCCTATAAACTGTGTTGACTATTTTTTACTTCCGATAAAGCCTTTAAGATTATTTTTAGTAAAGATTGCCATAATACCTGGCTTACCAATAAAAGGGATAACATATACTTTTGGTTTTGTATCAATTAAATAACAAATAAAATATCCTAACGTGTGACCTGTAACTGATAAAAGGTATAAATTGTGTAACATGAATCATATGATATCTTAATTTATGATATTGTCATATTAACAATGGATTAGCATTTTTTTAGGTTGCTTAGAAAAAGCAAGAATTTGTCAAACATTTAGGAAACTAAATGGAGTCCAACATTTCAGTGCTCCTTCTGCTGAGTGATTCCAGAGACTTTTTGGGAACGTGATTTACGAAGAATCTGTACAGAAAAGTAGGGTTGGATGAAAACATGGTTGCTTTCTTCAGTGTGCTGAGTTTTGAGCTAGATAATTTGTAGGAAAGGTCAGAAATTCAGTTTTGGCTACTTAAAAATGCCTTTGTTCTGTTTCAAATATATCATCAAAATACATTTTTTCTTTCCTATCCTATAAGTTCTATATGACTAGTTGGACAGAATGATTATTTATCAAACTAATTTAATGGTTTTTTTTTCTATGTAATATCATGTTTCTTATAACTTAATAAACTTTAGTTGACTGGTGTTCTTCTAAAGTCAACATTGTCTAAGAAATGAAAAATTCCTCCTCGAAGAATATATTCAGAGCATACAAAACAATCGCTGAAATATTTTAATGAAAAAAATAAATATTTTAAACATGTTTATTTCAGTAGGCATATAAATGAATTGGCCAATTTAAAAAAGTATAATTTATCAAGTTAACTGTGTAAAAACCACAAAAATGTTAAAACAACTAAAGATACTACTCTATTTAATAAAATAGGTCTATCTATTACAGTCTATCTTTCAAGAGAGGTGATTATAAGACAGGATATAATAAAAATGTAAAGAAGACACAAAAATGTTCTCCTTTCTCTTGGTCTTTGCTTTGTTTTCATTTTATGTATCTCCTTTGTGTATCATGATGTATATGTTAAGACTAGTTGCTCTTGGTTATTTTCATTTCCTGGAAATACTTTGCTTTTTTTTGTCTCTGAATTCTGAAGAGTGTTGTTACCTTTTTCTATCACTCTTTCTTAAATGGTTTTTCCCATAAAATTCATTGAGAGAAATAAAATGCAAGTAGCTCTTTCTAATACTGTGTCTCAGGAGGAAATATTATTCTATGTGACTTTAAAATTTGGTCTAGTCTATTCCAAAGGCCTAAACAGAAAATGTAAGTAAATACATGGAGGATATATATGGCACTGCAGTAGCTCCAGCTATAACATGGTTTTGACATGTGTATTGGTTTCCTATTGTTACCATAACAAATTACCACAAACCCCAGTGTACTTATCAGATCCTAAACTATTTATGTCACTCTATTACAATGACCATGGATTAACATGGATTAGTTTGTCACATAAGTATGGTTACCTGGAATTGTAGAATATTAGGATCAATGCCATATATAGAAGAATACTTCCTTCTTTGAGAAGTAGGAGCCGTCTTTCAGTTTCTGGTCCAGGGACAAAATGGGAAACTAATGAGGGAGGACTGATTATAAAGGTAACATAATAGTGATTATTTTTGTCCTAGCCTAGAACCCAATATTTGAGGAACTATTTGGTCTATGTGTAGAAATATGCATGAAAGCATTACTGATAATTGAATTTTTTCAGTTTTTACTTATGCATTCCCCTAACATAGAGCTTGAAAAATCAAGTTCTGACCAGCAAATAGCTTTGAGGTTTGGCTAATGTGTTCAATGAGTATTGTGGCTCTTCTCTACTGAAGTGCTCTGCCTTTCTGCCTCTGGTGCCCAATGTCTACACTTGTGTTCTTTCTGGATGTTTTAGTGTCATGATGGGTTTCATGTTCCAGGTGGTTTAGGTCACTTCCCCTTGGAAAGTAAATGAAATTATCCTTTTCCCACTCTAAAGTGTGTTGTTACTTTTCACGTTTTATCTTCAAAATTTGTTCCAAAATAATGGCTGAGGGGGTGATAACATTTAATCAATCTATATCCAATAGTGTGGGAGCTATACATGTGCAACATACAGAAGTATGAAATTCAGGAGAACAAGCAGATTGAAAAATATATACTTTACTACCCAAATATATTTTGATATGCAGATTTTGTCTTATTTTAAAAAAAAAGTTTGATTTCACTGTAATCTTACTACTTTCAGGCATTTTTGTTTTTTCCACCTCATAGCACATGTATTCATTCCTCATATTTTAAACATTACCTCCTTATTATTCCTCAAAGTCAATTTTTCATAACATATATGGTAATGTTTCTAGAGTTGGAGATGCTGTTTCTGCTAATTTTACTGCAATAAGCAACTTTGTGTATTGACGTCTTAGCCTTCATATTTAAGATAATTCCTTAGAATATATTGTCAGAATCTACGTGGTAGTTTGCAAAATTGGCCAGATTTTTCCTTACTTCTTGCACTTATGCCCCTTTGCAATGTCATTGTGAAACTTCTCCCATCAAGAGTGAAGCCTGTTTCTCCACTACTTGAATCAGAACTTTTGACTTGATTTTACCAATAAAATGCAGCTGAGGCCTGCAGTGGCTCACATCTATATTCCCAGTACTTTGAAAGGCCAAAGTGGGAGGATTGCTTGAGACCAGGAATTTGAGAACAGCCTGGGCAACACAGAAGGACACTGTCTCTATAGAAATCTTTTAAAAAAAATAGCCAGGCATGATGGCTCATGCCTGTAGTCCCAGCTACTAGGGAAGCTGAGGCAGGCAGATCACTTGAGGATCACTTGAGCCCAAGAGTTCATGGCTGTAGTGAGCTATGATTCACCAGTGTACTCCAGCTCAGTTGGCAAAGTGAGACCCTGTTTTTAAAAAAATAATAAAATAAATAGAGCAGGAATGCCAAGTGTGCTAGTTCCAAACTTAGGTCTTAAGAGGTCTTGCAGTTTCTTTTCTGATTCTCGGAATCCTTCCAGCTAAAGGTACATAACCCATTTGCCCCTGTCACTCCAGCTGATTGTCAGCCAGTTGCAAATTGCAAATGGGGAGAGTTTAAGGAATGGACTATGTCCTCTCCTAGAATGAATTAACTAGGAGTGGGTTACGAGGCTGTTTCTGTACATAGTGAAGTCAATGTTATCATCTGGTACTCAGATTATTCACAGTATTTTTTTTTGAAATAATACCTTATCAACTATATATAATTTTTTTTATCCTTTCTCTCCTATACACACAACACCTAATATGATATTCCACTTCCTCTTTTTCCTTTTCCCCATATAACTGGACAAAACCACGTTGCCTCTGATTGTTTAATATTGGATGAAATTCAGTCCTCCAATCTTAGTCCATGTTTGGAAAGACGAGAGACAGGAATCCAGTTCCAAGGGACTAAATGCAGGGCTGACCAAAGCCCAAGAGGCCCTCCATCTATTAAGTATCTTCTCTGTAACCCAGTTTCTCCAGCAGTTAACTGGTTAACTTGTTAAGATGTAAATCTAAAAGACTCCCTGGGAAAATGGAACAGTGGGAATCTAGGGTTCTAAAATTTGTATTAGCAAAGGGTCTAAAACTCCTTTGTTTACATTGTCTTAATTATTAAAGAATCCAATAGCATTAAACAGCTTGAGAGAATGTTTGCCCAGGGGAAGTCTATATTTTTGGCAAGCAACAAACTGTTGAATATAAATGAAAACTACCCAGAATCCTGGCATATGTGTCTCTACTATGTTATTTGCTTCCAGATTTTTTTTCCAAATAAACGCTTTTAAACATATTTATCAGAATACCAAACTTATACATCTAATTTTTTATTTAAATATGTCTTAAATTTTTCCCATTGGCTGCTATGATCTTCATAATTATTATTAAATATAATCAATTTTCCAAGAAACACTCTCCAGTTTCTTACTGCCTAAACTATCTTGCATTATGATCTTTTCTCCTTTTGAATGTATTTTCTTGGACTACATTTCCAGATATAGAATTACTGAATAAATGGTTTTGAAATATTTATGGCTCATTATGTGAAATACCAAACTTTTTCAAAAAAGAGTTTAAATCAATTTCTATCTCATAATATAGTATGTATATTAGTTTTGGTTATTCTCTACTATTATGCATTGCATTTAATTACACTTCATTCTTTTCATTTTACTGTCCCACTTCCAGACTCAAAGAAGATCATAACCTCCTGGACTACTAGGAGAGTGTATTTATTACTGTTGTAATTTATTTACTTTTCTATAACATTAGAACAATGACTAACACATACTAAGTAAACATTAAATGTTTGTTGCATTGATTTGAATTAATCATGGGAATTCTTTTTGCAATTACAGTAACTGCCAAATTACTTCATGTCTTGGTGAATTACTTTATTATGATTTTAGCTTTTTTTCACTCACTGAGACTTATGTGTTCTCTTTTTAGTGTTTTTTTGTTTTCAATAAAATGCTTCATGATTTTCTGTGTCATCCTTAAAAGAGGACATGTTTATTTTCTCTGGATTGTGCCAATTTTAAGATATTTTCTGCCAAAGCATGCATCATTTAATTTAATTTTACTTCTACAGTAAGCAATTATATGACGGAGTTTACAGTTAGGATTTGAGATTCAATTGAAGGTAAACATTTTTAACATGTGCCTATTAACATAGTATTCTTTATTTTGTGAGTTTTTTGCTCTTGAGTTTGCTCATTTGAATCTTGAGTTTTATTTGTAAAATAATAATTAAATTAAATTTTAATCTTTCCTTATTACATTTGCTCTAGGATTTTTTAAAATTTTATAGTCTCATTTGTTTGGGGGGAAGCAGATACCTCTTTTTCTGAAATAGTTCAAATGTTATTGATTATTACTTAGCATGGCACAACAGGCTAAATGTCCAGTTTTATTCTATTTGAGGCATTCCAGATATTATTAATGCTTTGCATAATAATATATTGCACTTTTAGAGTATATTTAGGGATGGGATTTTACTAGTTTGAATAGTCTGCATAAATTTTTTCTTTAACTGGGAAAACAATTATGCATATATTAATTAAAAACATTTTCTTTCATTTGGTTGTATGGATCAGTTTTTAGTTTTCTCTACTTTTCAATATGATATAATATGTTGATTTTTGTACCATGCTCTTTCATTTACTGATTGCTTAGCATACATTTTAATTTTTGCTAAGTCTAGTTTCTTCCTTCTTTGAGACTATTCTGAATTTTTTTTATTAATTAATAAACCAAATAAAATTTGTCATCTGAAGGCTATACTCCAAGAAAGAGCTTATGATTTTGATTGGGATTTTATTAAACATTCATATTTTGGGGGGAAGGTCCAAAATTATATATGAGAACTCTCTTTCTATCCAGGAGCATGATTATGTGTTTCTACTTATTAAAGTATAAAATTTCTTTCTAATAAAGCTTTACAGTTTTTGCAAAGTATGTCCTATAATATATCTTTCATTTATATTTTCAAGTTAAGATTGCCACTTTAATTACTATTGTGATGAGATAGTTATTAAAATTTTGTTATATTTTTGAGATAGCATCTCACTCTGTCACTCAGGCTAGAGTTCAGTGGTGGGTCTTTGCTCATTGCAACCCCCACCTCACCGCTTCAAATGATTCTCATACCTTGGCTTCTTGAGTAGCTAGAATTACAGGCATGCACCACCACACCTGGCTAATATTTGTATTTTTTTTTCAGTAGACAGGGTTTCATTATGTTGGCCAGGCTGGTCTTGAACTCCTGACCTCAAGTGATCCACCCGCCTAGGCCTCCCAAAGTATTGGTGTTACAGGTTTGAGCCACTGCACACAGCCTAATTTTTTAATTTTCTTCAGACAGCATCTCACTCTGTCACCCAGGCTGGACTGCAGTGGTGTTATCTCAGCTCACTGCAACCCCCACCTCCTGGGTTCAAGCGATCCTCCCACCTCAGCCCCTCAAGTAGTTAGCACCACAGGCGCTCACCATCATGGCCAGCTAATTTTTCTGTAGAGATGGGGTTTTGCCGTGTTGCCCAGGATGGTCTCCAACCCCTGAGCCCAAGCAATTCTCCCACCTCAGTTTACCAAAGTACTGGGATTATGTGCATGAGCCACTGTGCCCATCCTGAGTGTTTTTTTTCTTTGAGTGTTATACTTTTATACTGTCTCATTCATATATTTAATTACATGTAATAGTTTGATTTATTGAAACTGATGTGCATCTTCTTTACTGTAGGCATATCATTTCCTTTCAGTATATATTAACAGCTGCTTCAGGGTAGACACTATTGTGACAAATTATCATCAGAATGTCCTTCCATCAAACAATTGTGAGATTTCTGAGCTAAATTTTCTAGGTCATAATAGATTATCCTATCATTCTATTCAATCTCCTATACCATTTTTGACAAATCTGCATGAAGCAGAAGGAAAAATAGCTACAATGAAGTTAGAGATTTGCTCAAATATTTTGTGGCCTTAAGCCAAAGTGCTTACAGGAATTCTGTCAGCTGTGGCAAAGCCTACTGACTTCTTGCATTTCTTGACGAGTGGTTAGAAAGCGATGCCCATAATTTCTCGTGGGTTTGTCAGATTTCCCAACACTCTCCTGCCTGATGTAGGTGTCAGGGTATGCTT
Source organism: Cheracebus regulus (assembly GCA_963574635.1). Classification (NCBI taxonomy): domain Eukaryota; kingdom Metazoa; phylum Chordata; class Mammalia; order Primates; family Pitheciidae; genus Cheracebus; species Cheracebus regulus. The sequence goes on along the minus strand of CAUYQU010088475.1, from coordinate 49,714 downwards.
GGGGTTTGGGGGTGTGTTCTCATGATCTAACGGGCAGACTTTCACTTATTTCCCTTTTTATGGTCCAGCTTCTTGTCTTTTTTGTCAGTGGTTTCTCTATTCTGTGGCACAGCTTATCTAGAATTCTCAAAGCTGAAGAATACAATTTTGTTGCACAGAATAGAAAAAGGAACTTGGGTTTGAATACTTTTGTTTAGGACTTTTTAAAGCAATCTTTCTGTTTTATGCCTTCCCCTCCCCACATTCCTGCTCCCTGTCCTCTGGAGATAATGGTTAGCGTCCATGTCTGAGCCTTTCTAGAGTTTTATGGCATGAATGGACTTATTTTTCCTGGCTTTTCTCCAAGAACTCACTTACCTATCTGTTACTGTTATTCCATCCATAAGTCAGCTTTCAAAATTTTATTGCTGTCATTAGAATGCTTTTGTTTTCTCATCTTATTTGTCCTCGTGGGTTAATGATTTTATTGTTTTAAACTATCTGAGTGTCATTTTAGTCAGGTTTGCGAAGGGAGCAGAGGTGCACATGTCTCCCATGTTTTTTTAGGAAGTCTCTGTCATAATATGTTTTTATACTGTCTGCAGTGGACAGAGCCAATGAACTCCCTGGCATCAGTTTTCTCTGTACTCATTGTTAACAAGACTTCAGATTTACCAACTATATGATTTTGCAGAGTAAGCTGTTATTAACCCAAACTAGTCATCATCATTGGAAGGGAAAAAGGTGAAACATTTTCCAGCTCTTGGCTTTATTTTTCCTTGAGGAGAGATTTCAGGTGAAATACTGCTCCCCACTTCTCACTCAGCCCTCCTTAAGGAAAAGGAATGATATTTAATTATGAGGTAGAAAAACAAGATAAGTGTTCTCGACTCAGTCCTGTTTCTTCTTATTAAGTTTTCTTCCCTCAGCAAGGCAGCTTGGACTAAACTTGGTGGTACAGACTTTGTCCTGATGAGGGTCTCCAGATATCTATAGTTGAAATGTGAACAAATTCATTTGACCACAATCTAAACCATGTTCCCTATTCAGCCAGTCATTAAAAGGGCTTACATCTCTGTAGGCCCATCCCCTGTGTTTTATTTTTCATTTGTTTCTAAACTTGGGCAGGAAAGAAAAGCTATTGTATATCTACTTTCATCTTACGCTTGAAACAAACAAAACCTAGCCCAAGTTAATCCTATTCCTCATGTGGCAATATGTGGTTTAACAGTGGACATGGAGTCTGGGCCTAAGCCACTAGTGCTTAATGTTCCTCTAACCATGGTGATTGGTTCAGGGTTGGGTGGCATCTACGCTGCTTCTGCCAAGTAAATAACATTACTTCCCATTGATTTTAAAAAAATCAAGACCATAACTTCCCTTTGATTTTTTAAAAATCAAGACATGTTTTTTTCTTCTCTGGGTGGTTTTATGAGAAGCCATTATACTGGGAACAACAACCATTTTGCACCCATGACAAGCTCAGCAAGCTCATGAAGGAGGAATTCTCCTTGGAGGAAGAGCAGAGGACTGAGATAGAACCCAGATAGAACCACCTGCAGTCTATACTATTTCTAGACTTCGTTTGTGTGGTGTATTAGTCTGTTCTACGCTGCTAATAAAGACACATCCAAGACTGGGTAATTTATAAAGGAAATAGGTTTAATTGACTCACAGTTCTTCAGGTTTGGGGTAGTCTCAGGAAACTTACAATCATGGTGGAAAGGGAAGCAAACATGTCATTCTTCATATGGTGGCAGCAAGGAGAAGGATGAATGCCCAGCAAAGAGGAAACCTGTATAAAATTATCATATCTTGTGAGAACTGACTCACTATCACAAGAACAGGATAAGGGAAACAACTCACATGATTCAGTTTTCTCTACCAGGTCCCTCCCATGACATGGGGAATTATGGGAACCACAATTCAAGATGAGATTTGGGTGGGGACACAAACCATATCATGTGAGTTAACACGTTTCTTTCTATGTTTAAACCCACTTGAAGTGAGTTTCTTACCAGTAAACACATCTAATTACCACATTGTCGAGTTGCTTTTCTAGGATTTCTGTAAAATTGTCAAATTTTAATTGTAAGTGAGTTTCCAAACAGTGTTTCTCAGAACATAAGCATTATATCCAGTCTGCTCAAGCAAAATCTCTGCTCTTGGGTTCAGATTTACTTTCACAAGTAAAAACTGGTTTCATCCTGCATTAAGTTTACTTAGATTTAACACAGAATAGACGGCTGGCCACATGGCATGAATGGCAACAACAAATTCGAGGAATTAGGAGACTTACCTCATTGCTAAGATGGATGTAGTCTCAAGAGATAGACAAAATGAGCATGAGCCACCTCAATTCATGGAAGCCACATGATCTGGCGGCCCTTTTAGCTTTTATACCTTGTAAGATTCATAACATTCTCCTCCAATTCACATGACTGGCCCTCATTTTCCAGCTCAGTAGAATTTCCTTGATACTTGTTACTCAATAAACAATTTCAGCGATGAAGATTAAATGTATGGTCTGGAATGTAGTAACCGCAGACAAACACTCAATAATCTGGTGTCTAGTCTGCTCCTGTAACCCCGTGAATTAATATGCAAGAAAGATTTTAAGAATACCAAATCCTAGCATTGAAGTAAGTCTCTTAATTCCTCTGATTGGTTGTTGCCATTCATGCAATGTGGTCTGTTATGTATCCTGTCTTAAAGCTAAGTAAACTTAGTCCAGGCTGAAACCTATTTTGACTTGTGAAAGTCAATCTGAACCCAAGAGCAGAGACTTTGCTTGAGCAGACTAGGTATGACACTAAAGTTCTGGGAAACACTGGAAACTCACTTGTAAGTAAAAATGTAACAAGTCTACAGAAATTCTAGAGAAGCTAACCCAAATCTTCAGCTAACTCTGAAGCTAATGGATAAATCATGGACCTATTTTTTAACTCTACTCTAAATTAGTATACTATGACTACAGATGACAATAACAATAATATATGTCAGGTGCTAATTAAAGTGCTTTATATATTATTATGTAATAAATAATTTGTCTAGCCTTTGTTCCCAGTTCCTGGGAGCTATCTTCTAAAGCCTTAGAATTCCCCGAGTGACAGGAGTCTTTGCTATTCATGATATATTCTGTTAGTTTATGCCAATGAGGTGACTCATGGTGAGCTCATAGATAGTTTATGCTAACAAGATGACTCAGGATGGTGCTGGCCAATCCAAAAAGACTAACCGTGCTTTTAGAGGGTGGGAGCTTTGAACCATGTGACATTAGCCTGACCTCCAGGGAGGGGAGTAGGAACTGGAGATTAAGTTCAATTGCATGGCCAGTGATTCAGTCAATCATGCCCACAGAATAGAACTCCAAAAAAAATTAGACACTGAAGCTTATATGAGTTTCCTTGATTAACAATTTGTATTGTTACACATTAGTGGTTGGAAGGGTGGTGTTTCCTGACTCTGTAGGGAGAGGGGACACCAGAATCTGCACTTGCGGGAACTTCTCAGGCTTCACCCTGTGCAGCTCTTTTTGCTGATCCTGATTTGTATTCTTTGTGCTATAATGCTGTAATTATATGTATAGGACTTTCCTGAATTCTCTGTCAGTCTAGGAAATTAGTGAACATGAAGAGAGAGTAAGAACCCCTGAATGTTTGGCTTGTTGGTCAGAAGTGTGGGTGGCGTTGGAACTTGTAAGCTTGTGACTAGTGTCTAAAGTGAGAGCAGTCTTGTGAAGGACTGTGCCCTTAGCCTGTGAAGTTTACCTAACTCCAAGAAGTCCATTGAAGTCACTGCACACATATTGATTCAACAATTTCTATGGTGTGAATATTTTATTACTCTCATCTTACATACATAAATACTATAAATAACATATTGATAAATTGCTGAGTAGTACATTTTATCTCTTCTTTTTATAGTTTATATAATACATTTATTTATATATTCTCTCAGAATTTTTACAACAAAATGATTATCTGATTTTTTTTTCTTATGTGTCTTCTAGAAATTTAAGTTGTATTGCTGAATACATTTTACTTCCTTTTGTAAAAAAAAATTATCTTACTTTAAGTTTTGGGATATCACTTCCTTTTTAATTTCCTTTGTATTTTTTTTCTAAGTCCAAAATTGTTCAGAAGGTTTCAAGGGAGTACAGTGGAATAAATTTAAAGGCTGCCAGACTTCAAATGAAACCTAATGATTATGTTAAACCAATTTACAATTCTTTGGAGCTTCTATTTCCTCATTTCTGAAAATAGAGATAATTATACATATATAGAATAATGTTATGAAGAGGTATGAGGTAACATATGTTATAAATCCAGAAAATATATTAGGTCAATTTCTCCTTTGGATTCAAATAGCCTCAGGGTAAAGGCAAGAAATCTACATATTTTTATTAGTATAATCCTTTTAGGGATGGCAAAGTTATAGAAAGACATTCACTCTTCTTTCTTCTCTTCCTCAGGGGTTAATTTTTCAGTGGTTGATGTAATCACAGAGCAGTCTATGTCAGTGTATGGGGATGGGGCAGGGGAAAGAGAGAGAGAAAGAACTCTTATTTTAAAATAATTGCCAGACAGGAGAGCTTTTGTAAATACCAGCCTAAAGTTTTTATTAATGGGACTCTCTTATTTCCAAAAGTCTTCAGAAGAATGCTGTGGTGGTCATGTATTCACAGGTGTCCATTTATAGAAAGCATAGCTGACTAAGGCATGCAACATGTGTTGCCATGTTTACAATGTGGCCACACTTCCTATATGTTGCTCCCAGCCAATGACTGAGCACAAGAAGGTTCTAAGTCAGTCAGCTTCCCTGGAGAAAGGGGACTCCCTTGATGGCCATTTTGCTTGAATTCCCTGCTCTCTTAATCTGCTGTTGCTTTTTTCTCTTTAAGCTTACTGTGGAAATGGAAAAGAACTGTTGCTTTGAAAGTAGATATTGATGTAATTGGAGAAAATTTGGGAACAGTTATCTTTGAAATCCTTTGAAACTATATTATCTAGGGATTTAGTGTTTTTATTTTTGTCACTAAGTAAGCTCTATATTTGTGTTTTGGTGGGGAAAAATGGTAACAAACAGACAGAAAACAACTCTTAAGATTCTCCATTCTGAGTTATTGGCACAAATAAATATTTCACATGCCATCCCTTTCATATAGAGATATTAATTTGTGAGCTGTGTTCATTCTTGTTATGGTTAAAGTGACCCCATTTTCTCACCACTTCTGTCAAATTCATAAATATACCAGAAATTTAAATATTGTTCCCTCTGTGTATTATAGGTTCTTGCCCATGATAATGGGTTGGAAGTTAAAAATGACCTGTGCTTATTATCTTCTAGCTAACCCAGGCACAACAGGAATACAACCTTTTACTACAGAAGTGTGATTATTCATGCCATCTACTAATGGAAGATGCACAGCCTTTTGGTGGTGTTGTTCTAAAAGTGTCTATTTCTATAGCTTTAAATTACATGCTAAAATTTATATTTTGCAACCCATTAATGTCAGAAATAAGATAGTATTAATTTCTTCTATGGAATTCTAGATAATTAGCACACTTATATTTCCTTTTATCTTCCCCTCCTTTTTAATGTCATAAATTATGTTGATATGCTCTACAGTTTGTTTAATTAAAATTATTATTTTCCAACTGATTTTATATAACATATGTCACTCAATTATGTTAACAGTGGCATTTTATCATCATTTTGTACATAATTTTTACCTTTAAAAATGAATTGAATACCTGGTTGCCACTGTAAATATTTACTTTTACTATCATATAGTGAGGCAGACATAAAACATAAGACATAAGAAATAGGTCAAATCTGTTGAGAAGTATCTGCAATAAGTAGTCGATAACGGGAACAGAGCTATGGGACCAGGCACAAGGTGTATTAGAGTTCTAAAAAAAATGGACAAATAGGAGATATATATGTAGAGAGATTTATTATGGGAATTGGTTCCTGTGATTGCATAGTCCAAGAAGTCCCACTAACTGCTGTTTGCAGGCTGAAGAAACAGAAAAGCAGTGGTATAATTCAGTCTGACACCAAAAGGCCAAGAACCAGGGGAGCAGATGGTATAAATCCCAGTTACAGTATGAAGGTCTGAGAACCAGGTGGGGAGAAGTGGATGCTGGTGTAACTCCTGGAGTCAGAATTCCCAAATACCGGGACATTCAATGTCTGAGTTTAGGAAAAGATACATGTCTTAGCTCAAGGAGTGAGAGAGAGAAAATGAAAGAAAGAAAGAAAATAGAGAATTCACTTATCTTCTGCCTTTTGTTCTATTTAGGGCCTCAACAAATTGGGTGATGCCTGGCTACATTGGAGAGAGTGAATTCTATTTACTCAGTGCTAATGCTAATCCTTTCCACAAACATTCTAACAGACTGACCCAAGAATAATGTCTTACCAGTTATTTGGGCATCCCTCAGTGTCATCAAGTTAACACATAGGATTCACCATCATGCAAGGCACAAGGGAAGATGGTCTCTTCCACTCTTCTACAAATCATGGAGTTCTCTGATCAGAACATCTCAAAGGTTTTTTAGCCTGGAGAATTATACCATTCTTGCCATTAAATAGAAACTCCTCTCAAGTTATGAAACCATGCAGACATCACTGGAAATTATCACCCTCTGCAAATGACCTGTGGAACAACTCCAACGTTTAGATTTTGAAGATCCCTGGAAGTAAGCTGCAACATACTCATTTTTTCTTCTCTATCCCTCTCCAATGACCCCACCATGACCAATTTATACTCCTGAATAGTTAAGTTTTTCTTAATTTGAATGTCAATTATAATCTAAATTAAAAGAAATCATTTAATTTATCTAAATTCTTGCTTTAAACTTTAATGATTCTATGTATCAAATTATTTAAGGTTTTTAATGTCAACTTGTAGAATCATTGGTTCCAATCTTAAATCCCTTCAAACAGTTTTTCCCCCCAATAGAAAGGGAAAGATGAAAACATATAGTTTATAATTTCCTGTATATTTGAATCTTTCTGTTGCTCTACTAAGTAAATACTAACTGGGTTGAGGATAGAATTCTGGAACCACACTGTCTCCATCAGTTATCTCTAGCTACTGTTCAGTCTTCTTCTGGCACCCGTTTGACTTTAATACTTTGTGAGAGTCTTTTTGTCCTGTCATATTGAGAAGAGCATGGGTGAATGTAGACCTCTGGTGAGTCAGGCTGATGAGCACAAGCTTGTAGAATTCTTAACTTATTCTTAAAATTTACTACTTTACCAGGTTCTTTGTACTTTGCCAATTTTGACTAAAAAAGACTGAATGCTTTTGGCCTGAACATTCACATTTTCACTTCAGTCAAGATTTTATCTCTTATTTACAGATGTTTTTTTCAGTTTCATTTCTTATGATTTTTCAAGAACAAGTGTTATCTTATATATAGAATCACTATTGTTGCCTCCTATATCTCTTATCTTCTCATATATCATTTTTATTTCTTTATTTTTGTTCGCCACTGCATCGTGGAGAGTTTTACTCTAACGATTTAATCTTCTGCAATATTTATTCTAAACTTTTCTTCTTATAAGATCATTTTCAGTTCTGGTAATTTTATTCTTTGTTTTCTTAACTTTTATATTAGTATACCATAATTACAGTAAAGTTTACAAATTTTATGTGAAGAGCTAGATGAAGTTTAATAGGTATATAAGCCTCTAGAGCCACCACCTGTAAAGATAGCCAATACTCCTATCTTTATCACCATATGTTAGTTTCACTTATTTTGAGTTTCATATAATCATACAGTATGCCCTCTTTTCTGACTGGCTACTTTTGGTCAATATTACATTTGTGATATTTTTCAATATAACAGTAATTTTTTATTCTCAATTTATCTAGTATTTTAAAAATGAGTTTTTTGATCCATTATGTTGAGGGACATTTGTGTCATTCCAAGTTTGGAGTCATTATGAATAAATTTATGAACATTCTTAAAATGTCTTGCTGCACATATATGTGCCTTCCTAGAGAGAAATTACTCGGTCATAGGTTATACGAATGTACAACTTTGATAGATAATGCCAAATAGCTGTTCAATGTACTTGTACCAAGGTATATCCCCATCAGCAGTATATAAGAGTTCCATTTGCTTTACATCCTTGCCAATGATTTTCTTCACGTTAGTCATTCTTTTATAATATAGTAATTGCTTTCTGTGGTCTTATTTTTCCCCCCATAAAGGATGATCATTATCATAATTCATATTCTTATTTACCATTTGTATACATTCTCTTGTGACTGGCCTGTTCAAGCCTTTTGCCCCTTTTTAAATTGGGCTGTCTGTATTTTACTTATTGATTCAGATGGGTTCTTTATTCTTAAACTTTTCTTCTTAGTTCTCTCAGATCCTTTTCTAAAAGACAGTTATCTATTTTTCCACATTTAATTTATAAGGCATCCTTTATATGTAACTGCACTGAAAGATCAAAGAAATTGCTGTTTAAAATTTCTTCTGTTTCTTGGGATACATCTCCACAAGTAAGATTTTTGTCTTTCGGCATATAAACAGTGTGCCTCTACTATAGTTAAAAAACAAATATACCTTCCATCTCTTCTGTTTCATCTTTTCAGATAATAGTGGAATGTATAAAATATACCCCTTGTATTACATGTTTGGGTGTCCCTTAATAATAAGTGGCAGACGGATGCAGTATAATCTAATATGCTGTTACTTAGTCCCTAATCTGATGTGCTGTTATAGTCCCTTACTCTCAAGGACAAAAAATCTTGTTAAACTCTCATTCCTCAGACACTTATTTCTAAGTTTAGCTATCACTGGAGATGCAGAGTATAATCTCCCTGAAGGGTGGATGCCTTCAGTGACTACATAGTGTTTTTCTGGCACCTGAATTGAAGAAATGTTAGAGGAAAATATGCCATTTAATTCTGGGAAACTACTTGGCATAATATGCTATTTATTAACTTCTTTGCTTCTTATGCACAATTTTTATATAAGTTCTACTTTTTTCTATGTATATATATCTGATTGCAACCTGGTTTATTCAGTACTAATAATTTTACTCAGCCTTCTTGATCATTGTCTCTTTTTACTGTCATCCTAAGATCACTGGAGGATCTCCTCAATCATCTCACAGATAATAAGATAAGCGGAAGAAAAACACAGCCATTAATAGTCATGGTTGAAGAAACTGGCTTTGAGAAGTATTCCTCTATGTGCACAGAAATTATTGTAGTCATGTATCTCTGGCTTTGGGGCAGTTGCTCTTTCACTGTTGGGGTTACTCTATACTGCAACTCTTTCACTGATCACTGTGGAGAGAAAAACTCTGATGCTTATGGACTCTCTCTTTTTAAAGCACCCACACATTTTTCCTAATATCCTTTGTTTCTTTTCGTCTGCAACTTGAAAATGACTCAAGTTCATTCTTATATCTATGACTTCAGAGTTTGAAATGCTTTCCAGATCTTGCCTCTTCAGGCAATCATGGCTCCTTTGCAAGCGTGGACCAAATCCAACCATCTGTAGGATTCTGAATTGAAAGATGTGTACCCCCTCCACACCTGCCAAACCCTTGGAAGGTTGGTGGGAAGGCTGGATAACTGTCTCTCTCATGTCCTATGTGACATTCTTGTTTTATTTCTCCAAGTTTGTGGGGATATTAGTGGAATTTGATGAAATTTTCTCCACTTATTTACCATAAAATTAAAGTACTTTCTTGGGAAAAGGAGTTGTGTTTCAGCTTATGTTTTTTCAGTAGGATTCAAATTGTGTTGTATCTGATAATTTTTTTTAAGTTAGTGACATATGGTTTTAATAGTATACTTTCCTGTATCCAGGATTGAAGGAGTTTCCCTTTCTCTTCTAGCTTCTATTTGGTCCTTTTAGTTAATTTTTAGTATAGAGTTTGTAAGTCAAATTTTTACATTTCTCTTATCCCCAGAATTTCATTTCATGAATTGCCTGGACAACTTTCTGAAATCTTTGTAGCATGACATATCTGGATAATGACTTAACTTACCTCAAATATTTTATTGGTGTTCTTATTTTATAATGCCCTTTCTTGACACAGTTTGTCTTGCCTTAATTGCTTATCTTGCCATTGCTACTAATTGTCAAAATGAATGAATAAGAATGCGAAATGAGAAATAAATGAGAAAAAGACATGCAAAATCACTTCATTCTCACAGTCTTATCAGCAAAACAATGTTTCAGTGTTATGCCTTCCCCAACATGGAATTCTTCCTAAATCCCTCTCTGTCAGGCTGAGATTATTTATGCACATAATTCCTCCTGTGGTCTCATTATTGCTGCAAAATACTTTAAAATATATGTTTCATAGTCTGGAGAAGTATTAGGGAAGTGTCAACCAAACTGCTCCTGGGAAATAAAATGAAGTATGTTTGATTTTAAATACTCTTTTTTTTTAACCCTTGTTTGTTCACAAGCTCTATTTTGTTGAAATCAGTGTATAGGCAAAACTAATGTTTTTTTTTGTTTGTTTTGTTTTGAAAATCACTGTCTTTTTATAATATAACATCATATAATTCTGTAGATTTAAGAAAGATTAAGTATAACATAGCATTTTTATCTTTATATGACTAATTTCTAATTATTGATACTAAAGGATTGGGGTTAAGGAAACTTCATTAAGATGAGTCAAAACTTACTATTTGTGTGTTGTTGTTGTGTAGTTGTTGTTGCTGCTTTTGTTTTTGTTTTGTGTAACTTTATTGACCAACAGTATGCACCAACCTCCTTTTGGCAAAACAGTGAACATTATGTCTCTCTTAAATGACAGTGCTTTATTATTTGAACTTTTTTAAAAGCACAACTTTATTTTAATATGACACAACTTAATATTACTGGAGAGTTTTCATTTTTAGCAGTTTCAGAGAGCTTAGGGTTTTATTAATTTCCATAACACATTTATCAAGAAAGTCTTGGAAACAGCCCTTCAAGGGACAGTTACCATTCAGGTCTTGCTTCTGTGAGAGAACACCTCACCCACAGTCTGAAAGAGTCAGTACTTAGCACCAATAGCCTCACCTCCCTGTCCCACAGTCATTATTTATGGATGGGCACCTAATGTCACTATGGCTCACAGATTTGGGATGAGGTCCTACAGATGCTGTCTCACAAAGTCTTGCATTCTCTCATTCTTTGCGATAGTGTTCCTATATTTTCTGCAATTGTTCTCATAATTTATGCAATTTTGTTCTCTGTATTCTTTTATGTTTTTTAAAATTTAATTTAGGTAGTATTTTTTATTTTCCAAACCAAGTGGTTTCTGAGAAAGACAACCTCAAAGTAGGGTAAGAAATCACGTGTTGTATTTCCAGCCCTGTCATAAATTTACAATAGTCTTGCCATAAGGAATAAAGGTTTTCTTCTCTCTCCTCCTGTAGTACTATTCATAATTCTGCAGCCTTATTTCATCTATTTTCTATTTTTTTGATCATCTGTCTTCCTCAGAAGAGCTGATTATTTTATTTTTCTCACCTTGATATCTTCAGCATCCACTAGTGTGGTTGGCTCAATAATGTGTGCTCGATAACTTTTTGTGGATCAAGAAACAAACCACTGACTATTTGGAGTACAAGTCGCTTTATAATTCCTGGATGCAGTTTGCTGGGAGGGAATCAGAATAGAGAATTCCTGAAGTTTCAGCTACTTCTGGAATTGCCCCATTGATCTCTTGGTTCATCTGGCTGACTCGGACATTTTTAACTTTCATTTTTTGTCTTGGGTGTTGCTTTCTGCAGCAAGCCCTGTCTTGTCTTTTGTATGCATTAGGAAGCAAAGTCTAGCTTTTTGTATATTCTTTTCTTTGTTTGTCTCTCTCCACATATATTTACCTATATTATCTTTAGAGGCGGTGTCTGTGTTTGGGCTTCTATGACAAAATACCATAAACTGGATGGCTCCTAAATGACAGTTTTTATTTTTCACTATCCTGGAGACTGGACGTTTAAGGTCAAAGCATTGACAGAGTTGATATTTGAAATGTTTCAGTATGCAATGCTAAGGTTTAAGAATTCAGTGCTTCCTTTTAAAGTGCCACATTGTTTGTAATAATTTAAGTATTAGGGAAATGGAGTTCTAATACTGCTTTGATGTAAGCTAGTGTGCTTGGCAATTTCTAAATTAAAAAAAACTAAAATATAATTGATTTCAGCAAGATGATAAAGATTTGTAGAAAAAGGCAATTATGTTATCAGTGTAACAGATATCTTTTTATTATCCTTTTGGTCATTTCTCCTAAGTGACTGAAGAGCAGGGCAAGATCAAAGCATTGGCAGAGTTAGTGTTTAGTGAGGGCCCTTTTCCTGGTTCATAGGAGACCTTTGCGAAAACTCTTATTGTAGGAGCTTTCTGGGGCCCCTTTATTAGGGCACTAATCTCAGTCATGACAGCTCCACCCTCAGAATATAATCACCTCCCTAAAGTCCTACCTCCTAATGCCCTCCCACTGGGGATTAGGTTTCAACATATGGACTTGAAGGGAACATGTTCAATGTATAGCAGGTGGTTTTTTAAAAAATGCCATAGAGGCTCTACCTTTAAAAGAATTTAATAAGACCATTATTTTATAGGTGATTAATATACAAGATAGAAAAATATTTAAAAACTCATGTACTCATCCCCCAGTTTCCACAATTATCAACACTTGGCTGATTTGACTTCATCTCTACTTCTCTCAATCCCCCAACCCTGCTGGGTAACTTAAAAGCAAGTATCAAACATCCTATCAATTAATCTGTAAATATTTTAGTGTACAACTCTAAGGTTTAAAAATTCAGTGCTTCCATTTAAAGAATCAAATTGGTTTGTAATGATTTAAGTATTAGGAAATGAATTCCTGATAGTGCTTTGTTGTAAACTAGTGTGCTTCGCAATTTCTAAGTAGAAATAACTAAGATATAATTAATTTTGACAAAATTACAAATATTTGTAGAAAAAGGCAATTATAATTAAAGTGTAGCAAATATCTTTTTTGTTATCCTTTTAGTCACTTCTCAGTTTCTAGTCCCTTTTTTCAGTGCTTGGCTAAGATCAGTAGAGAACGGCTATTCCTCTCAAATGCTCTACATTCCATTCTAGCGATAGGAGATAATTCTCCAAAAGTTACATCAAACTTTGAACTTTATAGCAAACCTTACTGCAATATAATAATATGGATTCATGTTACGCTGAGCATAGTCCCTAAGTATTATCCTGGGAAGTCGTCATCCAGCTGTTTCAAATTATTTTCATTTCATATGTCACGTTAATAGCAGGGAGGAGACTCTTGCTAATGGTTTTTTCTTGGAAATTAATCTGTCAACCTGGTGAAAGTATAATGTTTCAGCAGATGAGAAGGGACCCTTCAGTTTAACATCCTAGGCATATTAATACACTTAGCAAAAGCATAGCAAGATTAAGGAATCGATTAGAATTTCCATTAAGAATGGGGAACCAGCACATAGAGAAGGGGTTAGCAGCCCTGCAATGTAATGTAGTCATAAAATGTTTTAAAAATACATTCAAATTTTAGGTAGTGACGGTTGAATTCTAATGATGTGCTTTGAGCCTCTGGGTAGATGTATATAGGCAGTATAGTGTCCAGGGTTTAATGTAATATTTTATGATATAATATGCTATATTGAGCCTGTGTTTGTGGTGTTGGGACTGGGGGAGAGATTTTTCTGGTGAGCCATGTATAAAATAAGCTTTCCATTTTTTGAAGGAATTTTAAATGTTGTTTATGATATTGTAATTGAATAAGGGTGCCCAGGATTCACAATGCTTTTTATTAATGAGTTAGGAGAAATCTTCCATTGTACGAGAAATGCAGATTTTAATTACAGATACAGATTGTTTTAGAATCAAAGACAAATAATGTAATGGTATATCAGTCCTGGAACGTATAACCTCAAACAGATTGCAGTATTTCTCTGCCTGTGGCTGTTAGTTTACTGCTTTCTCTAGCATTGAATATGCCAGATACTTGTTTTTCAATTTTACTTCTCACACAATAATTTATTTCACATTCTTTTAAATTCACTCCTCTTTTCATTCTTATGCAACTTTCACACTGTAGCATAACTTAAAGCTGACATAAATTACTTTCAATTTTTCATATCTATTTATTTTTCACAATTTTAGTAGCTTGTGAGTGGACTCTAAGTCAGATAGAATTTGAAACATTGGAGTTCAGTAGAGGTGAGTTCATTTTTCTCTTGTGATATATGGATGGATCTCCAGTACAACTATGGGTTATATTCCTGTTTTCAATCTTTATCTGTAGCAGCAGATACTCCCGCCAGATGTGTTTTCACTGTATACCTCAATAACTTATTATATGTTTGGATTATTAGGCCTCCTACAGTAAAGTAGTGTGAAATAGAGAAATCTCATTGTACTGAAAAAGAGCAAATCTTAAATGTCAGAAGGAAATGTCATTGCTCTTTCCCATCCTTAAGTATTAAATGTGGATGTTATTAAAAGACAAAAAGTAGAGTGTTACTAATACATATTAAGAATTAGGCAAAAAAAATTATTTTCCCACTGACACAGTAATTCCACTTCTGAGAATCTAAGAAAACCAGATAAGGTAGAAAAATTGAAGCACAAAATAAGTTAATTATAGAATTTTAATTAAGATTTTTATAAAATTTTAATTTATAATTAAGAATAAGTTAATTATAGAATTTTTATGATGGCAATGAATGAAAGTGTCCTGAATGTTTCATTAAAAGTATTAATAAATGGTTCAGTAATGGTAAGTAAATTTTGGAGCATGTATTCAATTTGCTGTAGAGGTATATATTACTCACTTAAAATAACAGGAAAAGTTATGTAATTTTATGGTAATTGCTAAATATGGGATAATTGCTATTACAGAAAACATCCACAAAACCTTAGACAAGAAAAATTAAAATATGCTGATAAACACTTAAATCTAAAATCTCAATCTATAAAACTACTACAAGAAAACATTGGGGAAAATCTCCAGGGCATTGGTTTGGGTGAAGATTTCTTGACCAATACCCCAACATAGAGAACCAAAGCAAAACTGGACAAATGGGACTTCAAGTTTAAAAGCTTTTTCACAGCAAAGAAAACAATCAAAGTGAAGAGACAACCTACAGAAGGGGAGAAAATATTTGCAAGTTGCCCATCTAGCAAAGGATTAATAACCAGAACATATAAGGAGCTCAAACAACTCTATAGGAAAAAAATATAAAAACTCAATCAAAAAGTAGACAAAAAAATTTGTCTGAACAGACATTTCTCAAAAGAAGATATACAAATGGCAACTGGGTATATGAAAAGGTGCTCTACTGATTATCAGAGAAATGCCAATCCAAACTACAATGAGACATCATCTCACCCCAGTTAAAATGGCTTATATCCAAAAGATAATAACAAACACTTATATCCAAAGGCAATAACAAATACTTGTGAGGATGTGAAGGAAAGAAAGCCCTTGTACACTGTTGGTGAGAATGTAAATTAGTACAACCACTACTGAGAAGAGTCTGGAGATTCCTAAACAAAAATAAAAATTGAGGTACCATATAATCCAGCAATCTCACTGCTGGGCATATATTCAAAAGAAAGGAAATTAGTATATTGAAGAGACACTGTACTCCGACATTTGTTCCAGCACTGTTTACAATAGCTAAGATTTGTAAGCAACCTAAGTGTCCATCAACAGATACTTGGATAAAGAAAATGTGGTACATATACACAATGGAGTACTATTCAGCCATAAAAAAGAATGAGATCCAGTCATTCCCAACAACAACATGGATGGAACTGGAGATCATTATGTTAAGTACAATAAGCCAGGCATAGAAAGACAAACATTGCATGTTCTTACTTATTTGTGAGATCTAAAAAAGCAATTGAATTTATGGACATAGAGAGTAGAAGGATGGTTACTGGAGTCTGGCAAATTTATTGGAGGCTGGTATAGTTAGTTAATGGCTACAAAAAAAGAAGTACTGAGAAAGAATGAATAAGGCCTACTATTTGATAGCATAATAGGTTGACTATAGCCAATAATGACTTAATTTTGCATTTTACAATAACTTAAAGACTATAATTGGATTGTTCTTAACTCAAAGAATAAGTGCTTGTGGGATGCATTATTATGCCACTGCTATTATTACTATTTTCCATGATGTTATTTCACTTTCCATACCTGTATCAAAACGTCTCATGTACCCCATAAACACATTCACCTACTCTGTACCCACAAAAATTTTAAAAATATATATTGAAAAGATGTTTAAGCATTTATGGTGATTGCATTTGGTGATAATACAGCGGGTGGTTTATTTCTCCTATTGGCTGTGTTTTCTCAGTTTTTGATTACACAAATGCAACACTACTACTTAAACCATATCTTGGGAAAGGTTAAGAAAGTTAATGTAAGTTAGTGCCATCTTGTAAACTTAATTCGATTTATGTGAACCAAAACAGCATTCTGCTATGAGAAGGAAAATGTAATTAATTATTTTGAGATATATGTTGTAGCTATTATACATAATTAAATGTTAGTGAAAAGCTAGGTGTGGTGTGATACACTTTTTTATTGTAAAATTCTTTCAACTTTGTTGAAAGTTTAAAATATTTTCTGATACAATGTTAGGGAGGAACAAGAAAAATATGCTCTGACTTTCTGGCAACCACCTTACAGTTTACCTTTCAGAGCGTCATTTCTATGTAAGTCAGAGGCAGTCAGTATAACGTCCATTATTCACTTCCCAGTTCTGTTTTTTTCTGGTATAATCTAATTAGATGCAAAATAGTAAAATGTTGGGAGTTATACAAATTATCTGTAACACGTAATATTTTTTCTTGTGCTTATGGTCATTTTTACTGTAAGTTTGATTCTGTGGGTTAGCTATAATATTTTATTATCCATTCTTCTAAATATTATCTTCTACATTATCTGCCTTTAAAATTTCTTAATATGTTGATGTATATTTGAGTAATTTATCTACAGGGGAACAAAAGTACATTTTTCATAAATAATATTATGTTTATAGTAATAGAAGTCTATGTATTCACATGTATGAAATATGTTACATAGTTATAAGATTAAACCTCATTAAGAAGATGGTAACCAACTGTTCTTCTTCTGCAGTGATGCAACATAGCTACAATGAATGGAACTGGGAAAAATATATAGCAGAAAGAATTTCATTATGCACATGTATTTAATTTGGGAACAATATATGTTTCAGTGAAATGATTGTGTGTGTATGTATATGTATAAGATAGGAATGTAGAAATAATTGCCTTGAGAAGTTCTATCTGAAAATGCATATATACTAAGTTAACCTAAAATACAAAAATTTTCTTTTTATAAGCTCAAAACTGATTGTAAAAGTCTATAGGCAGAAATATTTAATATCCTGCTATCATGATATTAATAAGAAAAATGATGTATCACTTCAGGTGTGTGCTTTCTTTTTAAAATTTAAAATTTTAGCATTTTTTAAAGCACGTGGATTAAGAGGATGAATTAAGCTGACCTCATTAAGGACACAGAAGATCTATGCAAAGTCTCCTAGAGTAGTCATTCTGAATTGACGTTTTTCTTTGGTCGATATTTGGTGCTTTTAGATCAGTCCTTTGAAATTATCCATTTGGTGGGGCTTTTATTTAGTCAGCATAGTGACAGGAAATAAACTAATGATATTATCTTCAACTTTCCTAAATCCGACTTTATCTAGAGACTTCCTTTTGGTTCCTTGCTTGTAAAAATATCCCCTTGAAGTGGTTTACAGTTTAACTGTCATTATGATAAAATCCTTCTACTTATGAAAAAAATATTTTATATACACAAAGCTAATGCAACATATTGCCTCTGTGTATACAAAATATGAAAGTTTAATTTGTAATGCAAAATATATTTGTATTAGTTAGTACTAAATCAGGTTACAAGTAATAGAAAAATCCAAATAGCTGTGATTTAAAGAACACAGAATATTTTTTCTCATATTCAAGAAGCAGAGAAAAAATTTCAGGCTTGTTTAGGTGTTCAAAAGACACTGAAATTCCTTTCATGTTGTTCTGTTATATATGGCTTCCACTGTAAAGGTTAATTCCTTTTTTGTTGTTGTTGTTGACATGGAGTCTTACTTTGTCGCTCAGGCTGGGGTGCCGTGGCGCAATCTCAGCTCACTGCAACCTCCACTTCCCGGGTTGAAGCAGTTCTCCTGCCTCAGTTTCCCGAGTAGCTGGGTTTACAGGTATGCGCCACATATTTTTATATGTGTTTTTAATAGAGACAGGGTTTCACCATGTTAGCCAGGATGGTCTCCATCTCCTGATCTCGTGATCTGCCCTCCTCAGCCTCCCAAAGTGCTGGGATTACAGGTGTGAGCCTGTAAAGGTTGATTCTTAATCCAAGATGACTGCTGAAGTTCCAACCATTGCATCTGCATTTCAGCCATCGGGATGGAAGAAGGCAGAAGGGCATGCCACCATTTTTTAAGGCACACTTCCTGAAATTTTTATAGAACTCTTCATTTGTATTTTATCAGCCAGAACTTAGCCACATAGTCACACCTCGCTATGAAACAGACTGTCAAATGTAATCTATGTAAGAGATGGGATGATGGAAACAGAGGTTTGAGTTAAGCATTTGAAGATAGAGAAGGATGTATAGACCTAAAGAATGCAGGTGGCCTCTAGAAGCTGCAAAAGACAAGGAAACAGATTCTTCCTGAAATTCTTTGGAAGGAACCAGCCCTATAAACATTTTAATTTTAGCTCTTTAAGACTCATTTAGATTTTCAACTACCAGAATTGCAAGAGAAAAAAGGCTTATTACTTTAAGCCACCAAATTTGTAGTACATTTCTAGAGGAACAAAAGAAAATAAATATAATTATGAAGCAAAAGGGGTTTATGATTATTAGGCCCCTTAATAGATTACCATACAGTTTCAATGACATAGTAATAATTTTGGTCCTTGAATCGATCTATCTTTTTTTAATATTTGGATTCAGCAGTGAAGTGTCATTGGCAAGCGGGTAATAACTCTAACAGGTTGCCTAAGTACATAGGGGTCAGTTTAAGCACTTGTTAATTAAGAATATCTGTTACACAGACACCAGTACTGTGGGAGAAGGCTTTCCTTAAATGCTTTGTCTAGTATTTGCATTCATATTCCCTCAGTCCTATCATACAACAATCAAGTAGTAAGGCCTGGAATTGAGGCCCAAGAGAAAGAGAGAACAAAAAAGCTGAGTCTGGTAGAGGAGGAGGTCCCAGAGAGTGGACTGTCTGCATTTGACATCCTGGCCCTTTCTCTTAGTGCCTGGTGGTCTGTCTCACACGACTCTCCGGCTGTCTGAGTGCACCCTCCATTGTCACTCCTCAAGCTGATGGTTTCTGTCTGATTATCTCACCACTCATGCTGATCACTACTTTCTAAAGGGGATTCTGGTGTTTGCTCTTGACCTTAGATAATTCTTCATCTCAAGTTTTATATATTTGCTGAGCGTTAATTTTCTTTTGTTAATTTAAGACTTGCCCCCTTAAGTAGATAGAATAACGTTCCCCAAAGATGCCATGTTCTAATCCCTAGAACCAGGGAATATGTTGCATTAGGTGGCAAAGGAGAAATAGAATTGCATATACAATTAAGGATTCTAATCAGCGTATGCTGAGATTACCTTAGATTTTATCTGAGTGGGCCCAGTATAATCACAAATCCTTAAAAATAGAAGAGGGAGGTAGAAGGGTTCAGCAAATGAGGGAGGTATAACAAGAGAAGAACAGTCTGTGAGATGCAACACTTCTGGGTTTGAATCTGGAGGAAGAGGCCACCAGCCAGGGTATGTGGGTGCCCTCTGGAAGCTGGAAAAGGCAAAGAAAGAAATTCTTCCTTGGAGCCTCCAGAAGAAACGCAGCCCTGCCAACACTTTGATTTTAGTTCACAAAAACCCATTTTGAACTTTTCACTTCCAGAACTGTAAGATAATAAATTTGGCTTGTTTTAAGGCAATACATTTGCAAACATTTTTACAGCAGCAATGGGAAACTAATGATACATCCCCTCAACCTGAAAAAACTTGAGAGATTAGATCTTAAATCATTGAATATGTGGAGACATTTACAGGAGAAATAAAAAAGATCCCTCTGATGGAAGCAGAGATAACACAGTTTATAAAACTCGTGCAACAAATTTTGCTTCACATTTTCTGGCGTCAAAGCCAAAAAGAGAAACATCTTTGGTTACATAGTTTCCATTAGCTGAGGACAGCATCTAATACACCTGAAAAAGTAGCATTTTTCTTCCAACTGTAGGAGAACTGGGATTCACTGAAGAGTCCTAGCTTAGAAGACATTGGAAACAACGAGGGCCATTCTTTGAGCCATGGTTTAGGAAAAGATACAGTTTCCACTGGCTCCTAAGGGCGCAAATTCTCTGTTGTGATGCATGAAGTGATCTGAGAGAGGCTCTAAGATTATATCTGCAGAGATTTTGCTTTTTGAAAGTCTTAACGTAGAGATACCTCCTGAAAGAAGTAGCTGAAAGAAAAGTTAATTTAGCTGATTAACTACCAATTTTCCGACAATAATCTTAAACTGATAAAAATATCAATAATCTTAAACACCAATCTAAAATACCAATAATCTTAAAATGATAAAAATAGTTTTATTATTCATTATTTTTACATTAGCATTGCATCCTATGTATAATACAGTATACAATGCACATAAAATAATTCATTTTTCTTTATTTCTCTCTCCTCTCTGTCATTCTCTCCTACACACACACACACACACACACACACACACACACACACACACACAAATAGAAAATAACCTACTTGATTGGTCACTTAACTGACAAATCCAACCATTTGCAGGAGTAAAGCAGGTGTGTCCTCCTTTGGAGAAGAGGTCTTTTAAACAGAAACAGGCTTTAACGAACTTGAATAAGTTCTGTTTTTGGCAAATTCCCGTGAAGGAGAAAGGTAAGGGTTCGACAAAGAGGAAAGTTCTGGGCTGCCATTCCTCATCACAGCAGGCAAGGTAGCCTGGATCACTGCTGCCAGGAGGTGGATGCTGCCTGCAACCACGGACCCTTTCCTACCTGCCAAGGGTAGGAACTCAAGTCCCAGAAGGTGACACAGAACTTAGTTGAATAATTGTCATATATAACTGTTATATATATAATGCTGCAAGCTTTATCCCTTCTAGGCCAGCATTGGATGGCCTGAAAAAAGAAAGTGTAATTGCATAGTGGTGGTTTTTGATTCAGAGACTTGGATGGATGCTAATATCAGCAACCTTTATCAAGATAAACAGTTAAAAAAGTAAGTCCTAGAAGAGTTAACATCATTTTCAAAATTCAGTAATAAGATAACCTTTAGCCAACAAACTCTGTCTTGTTGATTCTGCAGAGAATCACATTTTCCATAACATTGGTGGGAAGCTCTCAATGCGAGAGCCAGATTTGCATCTGTTTCCTGACCTATATCTGCCTTAGAAGAATTCGTGGCAGGGACCAGTTTATCTCATATATATTTTTAATGCTTAAAGAATTTTAAAATTTTCTCAGTGTTTTAACTAGCTCCCCGCCACCATGGTATATGGATCTGCAAAATTCTGAATCATATAAACAGAAAAAAATGATTTTTTTGGTTTGTTTTGAGATGGAGTCTCACTCTGTCACCCAGGCTGGAGTGCAGTGGCATGACCTTGGCTCACTGCAACCTCTGCCTCCCAGGTTCAAGCAGTTCTCCGGCCTCAGCCTCCCAAGTAGCTGGGACTATACAAAAAACAATTTCATTCTAAGTGCTATTTAGATTATGATATTATCAGGGAGTCTGAGGAAGATGACATGCATCATGTACATTTCGGGGGGCTACACACCAAGGAAGATATTTTAACATGTTACTTTATTTCATCATTGTGACAACATTCTAAAATAGGTTTGATGATTGATCTGTTTTATAGATGAGTAAATTTCATCTCAAAGTAGAAAAGCCAAGATTCAAATCTGTGCTTCCTCCCAAGCCTGTGCTTTTCTTACTGCATTACTTTGCTATTTATTTTATTGAATTTCCATCTCAGAAGTACAGTTCTTTTAGAAAGAAATGAATGTAATGTGGGGAAGTTCTTTAATCTCTATAACTCCATAATGAAGAAAGATGCCACAAATGTAAACGCTCATTAAATATTAACTGAGGAAGTGTCTACATGGTCTTAACCATCTGGAAGAAAGTGGAAAAAAACAAGTGAATCGGCCAAATGTTTCTGAATATCTGTACATTTGGCATCATGTTGCTAAATGATGCATATGCTTAGTGTCATTTATTTTTTGACACTTTAGTTATATTTGTTATTAAAAATACAGTTAAGAGAAAATGTCCCCATTTCCTTTCCCAATCCATTTAATAAGGAGTAGCAAATCTTACCACATTGGTTGGTATCTTCCCAGATATTTTAAAATTATTCTTATAAATGTAGTATACATGCATGCATGTGTGCATACTTGTACACAGAATTATGCTTATTGTTGTGTGCTCTGCTTTTTAAGGGGATTTTGTCAACATTTTTCTGAACAGGTAACTACCTTATTTCCTTTATGACATTGTTTGATTGCTATGTATCATTTACACAAGGCTCAAGATGGTATAATCTTGTAAATATTGTGAAGAAACCAATGTGCTCAAAATCTTGTTCTATTTCACACATACACACAAAAGCATTAAGTAAAAAGAGAAAAGTATTACACATAATTTATTAAGTTTTATGTCTAAATTCATTTATGAATTGTAGTGTTGCTAAAGATGGAACTTCATTTAATATGTATTTTTGGCAAATTTTTTGACTAATACTAAGATTGCATAAGTTAGGATTGTGTTTTATTACATGTAATATATGGTGACTTTAAAACATGAGAGATTATTTTACTTGTTTTGGAAAAAGCTACTCATGGTTCAGCTACTGAATATCTGTTCAGGAACATGAACGAGGGGAGTGGGTACAATAATTTATTCTCAGCTCAGAAAGGCCTATTCCAGTTTTCAGGAGGTCAACGCAGAATGCTTGTGTGGAGTGAATTGAGGATGTGCAAGTGATCAGGCAACAGGTCACAGAAAGGAAAGCAGATTCTTCATCAAACCATAAAAAGGCAAGGCTCAAGCTGACATTATTTCCTCAGTATAATAAAACAGGACAATGGCAAGAAGGATCTCTGCCATGATCTTTACCTGATGAGCCATACTGCTCATACTCCATGTCTAGAGTACACATGTTGTGCTGGAATCTCCCTTTACCTTGGAAGGAAATCGTGATTTCCTTCACATCTCTTCTATATTGGGTTCCGTGACACTGGCAGCTCGTATCTCCCTCTTTTGCATTTTTTCTGTCACTTTGATGCAGCTTAGCTTCCACTAGATTTTTTAAAAGTTTATTTTAGATTGTAACATATATACAGTAGACTGTCTAAATCTTAAATGTGCATCTTGATGAAAACTCACACATGTGCACTCTTGTGTAACTGCCACCCAGATTCAGATATAAAATCTGGGTTTCCTGAACCCAAAGATTCTCTTGTACTCCTTTTTAGTTAATATTCTTCTCCCCAACAAAGGCAAACAGTATTCTGACCTCCATCACTGCATTTGAGTTATGGTTGTTCTTAAGTGTCATAAAAGTGGAATCATATGCTGTGTGTACTTTTGTGACTGACTCCTTCAGCTCAACATTTTGTTTGTGTTGTTTAACATGGAAATTGTTCACTCATTTTTATTGTGTAGTGTAATTATTTTGTCCATTCTATCACTGATGAACTTTCCCAAATATTGCCCAAATATTCTTATACATGTCTTTTAGTAGAAATACAGTTCCATTTTGCTTGACTATATACCTTGAGGTAGAATTATTGGATCATTGGGTGGACATGCATTCAGATTTATTTGATCTTGGAAAAGAGTTTTCCACGGTGGGTGTTGTAATTTATAGTCCAATTATTAAAGTGCAAGAGGCTTGATTGATTCACTTTATTGAAAACACTTGATATTGTCATGAGCTTGCTGGACTTTTGCTTTGCCAGCCACACACTTCTGTGGCTGGTGGCGCCTTTGCCCAAATTTTGCTTGAGCCACTGGGCTTGTTCAGCCCACTCAGCCTGACAGGCTGTGCTTGGCTTTTGCTACTGGCCCAGATCCCATGTCTGCCAAGGGCAAGCCGGGTACAGAGCAGTGAGCAGTGCATGAGTGAGTGAGTGAGTGCAGGGCCCAGCCACTGCACACAGCCAGGCATGTGGGCTGCTGTGGGGTGGGCAGCTCCAGGTGCTGGCATGGGTTCTGGCTCCCTGCTGCAGCTGGACTAGGTGTACCACAAGAAGCTTCCACTGCAGGCACCAGGGAACATGAAGGCACCTGGAAGCTTGGAGACACCAGGAACCACAGAGCCCCAAAGCATGCCACAACCCTGGCTCAGGGAGCTCCTACGTCTGGCCTCCCTGAAGGGCCATAGCTCTTCTCTCTCCTCTCCTTCTCATCACCTATAACATGGCAAGTGAGGGGTGTGTTTCAGCCCTGCTTATGTTACAGCTCTTGCAATCCTGCCATTCTGTGAGTCTTGAGTTCTTGTCCTGTGTCCAGGAAGAATGATGTACAAAGACAACTGGAGGGTGAACAAGTCAAAGATGTACTTTATTTGAGCAACAGTACAGCTCTTAGGAGATCCAAAGTGGGTAGCTCCTTTCTACAGGCAGGTTGTCCTGACAAGTGTGGCCGTCAGTGGAGAGGAGACCCAGAATGGGTAGTTCCTATCCACAGGCAGGTCATCCTGATATCTCTGCAACTCTCAGTAGAGAGAAGACCTGGAGTGGATAGCTCCTATTCAGAGGCAGGTTGTCCTGATTTCTCTGCAGCCCTCAAGAGAGAGGAAACCTGGAGTGGGTAGCTCCTATCTGCAGCCGGTCGTCCCATTGTTTGCCTGAGTCTGGCTGCGTCTAGAGTTTTTATGGGCCTCAGAGGTGAGGAAGTACATGTTGGTTGGTTCATGGGTGGCCATGGGAGGGCCTGGAGAAAGAACCATGTTTTCACTCTGGTCTGTGGAACTGGCAGCCTAGCCCTCAGGCCCCAGATCATCCTGGCTTGAAGGTGGGGTTTTACTGGGGATCCGCCCATTTCTGCCCAGGAACCTGTCTGCCTCCTGCTGCCATTCATGATGGCCAGGCTGTTTGTGCCCTCACCGAGTTGCCCTAAGCCCCGCCTCAGCCTCCTTTCCGTGCTCCTCAGTGCCCAAAGTCCAGAGGGGGCTGGCATGTCAGTGCCACCCTGAGCATGTGCACACCTGGTTGGGTCATGACAGCGACAGGTCTGGCCACAACTTTGCTCTGAAATCAGAGTGGGTGCCAGGAGTAGGGAGATGCCAGGAGTGGGAGCAGTTACTTCCAAGCCTGCAGTGGCAGGGAGGCTTCTGGGCCCCTGAGAGCACAGGATGCCTAGGTCTGCAGCCGTGGTTGGGTGGCTGTAGTTGTGCCCAGATGGGTGGGTTCCCAACCTACCAACTTAGAAGGGGAGATCTTAGAAGGGGAGAAACTCCTACCTGTTCCTAGCTCCCATCAGC
The DNA here is from genome assembly GCA_963574635.1 of Cheracebus regulus. Classification (NCBI taxonomy): domain Eukaryota; kingdom Metazoa; phylum Chordata; class Mammalia; order Primates; family Pitheciidae; genus Cheracebus; species Cheracebus regulus. The sequence continues at coordinate 24,123 of CAUYQU010088475.1, read as the reverse complement.
TCTGCTTGAGCACCCAGTCACTTCACTGCAGCCAGCAGCTTTGCAGCAACAGCGCCATGTGGGCCACTGCTGCTATCAGTAGTGTTAATCTTCTGAATTTTTGCAATTTTGTTAACTGTGTAGTAGTATCTAATTGTGGTTTAAATTTTTATATACTTGGTGAGAAATGACACCTATTTTCATATGCTAGTTGGTAACTTGGATATCTTCTGTGAATTGCTTATTTCTATATCCCATTTTTAATTGGGTTGCCTAAGTTTTTTTCTTTATTTATTTGTAGGAATTATTTATATATTTTATATTATATATATATTTTATTTATATATTATATATTTTGAATGTGACCCTTTTGTATATCAATATATGAACTACAAATACCTTCTTGCAATATATTTATTGCTATATAAATTGTCTCTTTCTATAATAACATCAAAAAACAGGCAATAAAAAAATCCAGAGTCATAGAGCAATAGCACTTATTTAACTTCAGATTCTGTAGGTTTCAGATTTCATGGTCTCTCATGCATTTGTGGTCATCTGTGGGCAGACAAACTGCTCTACTGTTCCTAGCTGGAATCATCCACATGTCTGGTTTGGCTGTCTATTGACTGATCTAGCCTGGCCATATCTGGCGAAGTTGCAGCAATTTATCTCTGCTCCTCATGCTTCATCTTCCAGAAGGCTAGTTTGAGAATTTTCTTATAATGATGGCAGACTAACAAGAGCTGAAGCAAAAATGGTCAGCTATTTCAGCCTTCTTTCGCTGTTTGTCACATCTGTTAACATACCATTGGCCAAAGCAAAGCAGAAAGCTGATACAAAATTAAGGGTTGGAGTAAATCTTCTACCTCTTCAGTAAGAGGAATTGAAAGTTTCATGAAAAAGCATGAAAAGTTGGGGGCATTAATGCAATCAATCTTCTACACTTGCCTTTTTACTCTATTAAATGGTGACTTTTGATGAATATAACTTTCTAATTTTATACAGTGTAATTTACTACTTTTGTTAACCTATGGCTAGTCACTTTTTGCTGTTTCATAAATGTATGTCTACCCCAAGCTTATGAAAAAACTGTCCCAGGTTTCTTAAATAGAAGCTTTTATATTTTTCTTTCAATTTTGGGTCTATAAGTCACTAAAAATTAATTTTTATACAGGGTGTTAAAAGCCATATGTATCTAATTGTTTAACATAACCACTGCAAAACTTCTTTTCTGAATAAAAAGAGAAAAATTTTATGGTATGTTATCAGATAATTGTTTATGAATGGATCTGCTTTAGAACGTTATTCTCTTTTATGCCATTTTTTTGTCTGCCCTTGCACAAATACAAAACTGTTTTGATTAATTTAATTACATAGTAATTCTTGATCTCTGATATAGAAGTCAATATCATCTTGACTATTCAAAGCCTTTTGCATTTATGTATAAATTTTAGAATCAACTATTAATTTTCACCAAAATGTGGTGATTTTGATTTGATAGAATTTATTGATCAATTGCACAGAACTGATGTGATTCTAATATTAAAAATTATAATCCACAAACATGACATGTATTTTGATTTATTTAGGTTCTTTAAATTTTCTTTCAGTAATACTTTACAGTTGTCCATCTTGCACTTTTTGTTGATTTATTGCTGAAGATTTTATTTTTATGGAATTGTTAAAAAGGAATTTTAAAATTTTAATATTTTAATTGGTTTTGGTATAGAAAACTACAATTGACTTTGGTAGTTTGACTTTGTATTCTGATACATTTATTTATTTATTCTTTTTTACCCTGAATACCTTTTGCACATATTTATTAATTCTAATAGTTGATGTGTATGTTTTGGATTTCCATTATGCATTATCAAGTCATCTGCAAATATTGACAATTTTACATGAAACTTCAGTGTTTTTATATCATTTTTTTTTTCTTAACTTTTCCTACATGTTAAGAACTGCACAATGCAGAGCATAAGTGACAATAGTGGAGATCATTGCCCTGTTTCTGAACTAGGGAAAATCATTCAATATTTTACTTTTAAAACTTTTAAGAATCTATCTATCTATCAGCCATCTATCTATCATCTATATATCTTTTAACAGCTAAGAAAATACCTTTATTTTACTAGTTTGGTAAGAGTTTTCACCTTGAGATGTTAAAGTTGATCAAAATTTTTTGCATCTATTAGGATGGTTGCATGGTGTTGCTTCTTCATTATTTAATGCGTTGAATTATATTGATGGTTTTAAAAAATGAAAACATTTCAGTCCTAGAATAAACCTGACTTGGCTAGGATGTTTTATCCTTTGATATATACATGATTTCAATGCATGAATTTTTGTTTAGAAATTCTGCTCCTATATATATATGAGAATATTGTTCTGTAGTTTTCATTTTTTTGTTTAGAAATTCGGATTATACATTTGTGAAAATACTGTCCTATAGTTTTCATTTTTTTGTGTGTAAAATTTTTGTCAGGTTTTGTTATTGTTATGCCAGATTCACAAAATGTTTAGAATTATTCCAACATTCTCTGGTTTCTGAATAATTTCGTGTGAGATTGGTATTATGATTATCTTAAATTTTTGAAAAAATTTACCAGTAAATCCATTTGGTCTTGGAGTTTTCTTTCTAGAGAGGTGCTTAATTCAGGTTCAATATGTGATTATTTATGTATTTTGTTTTCTTGTGTGCCAATTTTGGTAAGTTGTGTTTTTTAAGGAATTAATCTATTTCATGTAAGTTTTCTAGTTACTGGTGCAATGCTATTTCTAATATCCTCCATGCACCTCTTTAATACTTTTAGTATCTGTAGCCATGTTCTCTGTTTTTCATTACTGATGTTGGTATTATTTTGCTCTTTTTTCATGATATATGTTGGTTAGGGATTTATTATTTTAAATTATTTTCAAAGGACCAGTTTTTCTCTTTATTGAGCTTCTCTACTTTATGACTACTTTTTGTTTCATCGATTTCTGCAATTAATATTTATTTTTTATTTTACTTTCATTGGGATTAACTTTTTGTTATTTTTCTAGCTTCTTTGAATAAAAGCTTAAATTTTAGTGTTTCAAAATATATACATTTAATACTATTAATATTTAAATCACTTTAAAATTTAAATCACTCTTACTGTTACATGTACTTCACAAATTTGGCAGGTTATAGTTTATTACTATGCAGTTAAAACCATTTTCTAATTTTCATTTTTTCTTCTTTGACATACGGATTAATTACAATATGTTATATAACTTTCAATTATGTAGACTTTTTAGTTATCTCTATAAATAATATTTTCTAATTATCATTATAGTTTTACTTTTGAACTTAACTGTTTACTTTTGAATTTAACTGTTTAATTCTAGGTTCCAATAAAATATGTGGTATAATTACAATCCTTTGAAATTTGCTGGTACTTGCTTTATAGTCCAACACCTTTTTAAATTAAGTATTTGTGAAAATAATATTCTGTATGTAATTATAAAAAGGTGAAATGTATATGCTGAAGTTTTTTATTAACATGTTCTCTCTATGCTGATAAAGTCATATTGGTTAATTTTGTTCTTAAAATCATCCTTCTAAGAGACATCCAGTTTTTTCCAGAATATTATAAAATTATGATATTAATATAAATGTAAATTGTTGTATCTTCCCATTCAATTAACATATTTGTTATTATGAAATGTCCTATCTGTTTTCTATAATTTTTTTTCTTCAATTCTTCATCATATCATTGTAATCTGTTTTTTTTTTTTAATGTAGTGTTTGGGGATTTTTTTATCCATCTTTTTTACTTTTAATTTGTCTCTATCCTTATAAAGTTTTGTCTCTTATAAACAACACACAGTTAATACGTTTTTATACTTAGTCTAAAAATCTTTGAGTTGAATATTTTTGCATATATTTAATGTAGTTACTGATAAAACTGGCTTTAAATCAACACTCTTGTGATTGTCTTTTAGTTGTCCCTCTTACTATTTCTTCTTTTGCCTTTCTTCGGATTAATCTGTTTTTAAACTTTATTTATCTTGTTATTAGTTTGTAGTAATAAATTCCTACATTATTATTTTAGAGATTATCCTGCATATCACAATATCATCTCTGACTTTCTAGTCTACCTGAATTTAGTACTTTCACAAGTTTCCCACCAAAGCAATAATTTTATCGTAGTTTATCAATTTAGATAATCTAGGATAATCTCCCTTTTTTAGTGTCAACTGATTAGCAATGTTAATTCCTTCAGGATCCTTAATTATCCTTTGCTATGTAATGTAACATATGCAGTTTCTGGAGATTTGACGTGGAAAATTTTGGAGGACCATCTATCTGTCACCTAAGAGGAAATAACTCAGAAGAGACTGTTGGAACCAAAAAGCAAGGAGATAAATTAATTGGCAAATTTAATTTCTTCTCCTTATCCCTAATTACTCAATGTGATAGAGCACACAGTGAAAATTAGATCACTTTTAGAAAATGAGAAAGCCATGTTTCCTTTGCACATCTGTGGTGTAGTGCAAACAATTCATTTTTACTGCACTACATGCAGATTGTGAGATATAATCTGACAACTTTCTTATTAATTTTTAATAACTATGGCTTAATATAATTCTGGACTTATTTTATGGCTTGGGCGTGAGTTAAGCATGTCTTTCTTTTTCTTTCTTTCTCCCTTTCTCTTCTCTCTCTCTCTCTTTTCCTTCTCTCCTTTTTCCCTTCTCTCTCTCCTTCCCTTCCTCCCTTCCTTCCTTCCATCCTTCCTTCCTTCTTTCCCTCCCTCTCTCTCTTTCTTTCTCTTTCTTTTCTTTTTTCTTTTCTTTCAAGTCTTACTCTCTTGCCCAGGCTGGAGTATAGTGGTGTGATCTTGGCTTACCGCAATCTCTATCTCCTGGGTTTAAGAGATTCTTGTGCCTCAGCACCCCCTAGTAGCTGGGATTACAGCTGTGTGCCACCATGCCTGGCTAATTTTTGTATTTTTAGTAGAAACAGGGTTTCACCATGTTGGCCAGGCTGGTCTGGAACTCCTGCCCTCAGGTGACTCATCCGCCATGGCCTCCCAAGGGGTTGGGTTAACAGGTGAGCCACTTTGAATGGCAACAGAGAGCATTTCTAATTCATCTGGATATTAAAAACAATTTTTACCTGCATGAAATAATTACTCAGAGATAATGAGATAGTCCTAGATACTTGGTGGCAACTTCTCAGATGAAAGGTTTTCATTTTTCTTTTTAAAGTTCTCTGCTGTTTCTTGTATATAGGAAAAGAAATCATAGTAAGTACAGACCATCAGATTCAGGTTCATAGTTGCTGAAATCTGTGGCTGTTTTTTTCTAATAAAATATTTCTCATTAGCTGGTTAATCTGCTTGAAGATTTTATTTTCCTTTGGGTATTTAGATGTCATGATCTATTATCTTATCTTTATGAAGTAGTTGTATCTTTAATAAATAATCCCATTAAAGCAGTTTGAGAGCTTTGCAAGAGAAGCCACTTTTAAAAATTGAGGTGCCATGTTTTTCCACAGGGATACACTGCTCACTTTTTGGAGGTCAATATAAACAAGATCAACCATAACTATGCACTGAGAAGTGTTTTTTGGAAACAGAATGTAGAGTAATTGAACCATCAATGACACCTTTAAATTCTTATGTCTTTCACATCCTATAAAGATGATCATTATTTAAGAGTTCAAGGGTTGTGGAGTTGAAATCCAAAGCAAAAATACTGAGTTTTTAAGCCATAAGTTTGTGGGCAAAAAGCAGTCAGCTGTTTAGGGCGATTCTGATGATGAACTGCATCTTGTTCTGTCATCTGAATGCTTGTCATTTTGTAGACAGGGACATAAACAATGGTTTCTTCATGTTGATGAGTATTTTCCACACTTATTAAAACTAAGTTTTATTTTTCTAAGAATAAGTCAATTAGGAGGCAGACAAGTTGCTTTTTATTATTTTTGTGTCTCTTTCCAAGTTCGCTCTTCTCATAGAATGCATTGTATTATTTATAAAGTTAATGCGATTGGCTGCTATTTCACATTCTTACAGCCAATTTGTGCACACTTGACTCTTTTGGTGAGATCATCATGATTTTAAGTCTCAGGTTGGGCTTTTGATCTTTGTAAAGAAGTTTGCTTTCCTTCATCCTGGAAACACAGATGACGTTCATATTCTCCATACAGTTATCTTATAAATGCATGTCTTTGATCTTATGGGAGGAGATCATAAATTCCTTGTCTATAGTAAAAATCAACCAATTAAAAATATTATGACAGCAGCAGATCAGAACTGTATTTTAATAAAGAATAGCAGCATGATGGGGTGGAAATACACTAACTAGTTACTAATTTTCTTTGACTGTCTTATATAAAATTGATGGTTTAAATTTCTAAGATATACTTTTTGTTTAACTCTCTAGTAAAGTGATTCCAAATAAAATTTTATTGCAAAATTATTTCAAATTTGAGTAGTATGTTAAAATCACATTATTGCAATTTGTGTTTGGGCTCTGAGAGGGATAGTAAAAACTGGATAGTAGGATACCATAAAAAATGCAATTTTTTCAAGTATGACTAACAACTCAATTGGCAGAGTGTTTCTAAGTAGGAAGCCTAGCTCGTCTGGTTTAATGAATTGTACTACTTAAGAAAGGCCTCCTGTATTTTTAGTGTTTGTTTACAAATACTGTTTTGTTAAATGAGTCAGATATCAATCGTCCACTATTCATGAAGTGAAGATAAAAATCGTTCATGAAATGAAGATATTTACTAAAATCCTTTGAATAACAGTAAAGTTTCCAAACACATTCTATGTGTTAGTGGGATCTAAATCTATGTGCTATTATGAGAGTTTGAACTCCGTGTCGATTTTTACTTAGCCAAATGGACAACTCACAAGTATGACCTCTTTGATTTTCATAGGTTTTTTTTTGTTCCATGCCCAGTCAAATAATTGAGATGACTGTGTAGAAAAGTTGCACATTTTTACAACAAAAAAGAACAGCCACAATTTTATATATGTGTGTATTTACATATATGACATATATGCATATGTGTGTGCACATATGTGTATGCACATGTGTGAAAGTGAAGGGAGAGAGAGGGATGAGGTCTACATAATTTAATTTGATTGCTAGTAAATTTTTATGATTAATTCAAATATTTAGACAAATTTGCCTTTAATAGGAAAATCGTCAAAAAGGGGAGGCAAGTGGTTGCATAAGCTTTGCTTTTTCTGAAATTACCTGCATTCACTTAGAGAAAAAGCATTTTACATTATATAAGTAACTAATTTACATATTTGATTTCAGTTATTTTGATTTCAATGTGTGTAGCAGATCAGGAATAAAAATGTAGTGTTTTCTTATATTATTTGTGTTTTTTATGATTGAGTCTTATGATCTTTTGGTTTAGTTAGGAATTTGCCTTCCCCATCCCTCCTATTAAAACTTAATTTTGGAAAGTATAGTTCCGACAGCTGTGCTTTTCTTTTAAAATGTTTATAAAATTTGAAGTCAACTTGAAAACATTTTACGATATAAATTTTACATATATTTAAAAAACAGGATTATAAAATATAAATTTATTAAAAAACTATTGAGATTCTTTCTCTTTGGAATGAGTATATGTTATATACATACAGCTATGGGTATAAATGGGTTACTGTATCTCTTAATGTACCTACTTTAAGGATGAATTCCATTCCTGATTATGGAATCATGAGTTAGAAATCAAAGTACACCAATAAATATAGGTAAACATTGGTAAAATTCCACCTCAGAAAATAATCAAAGCTTAAAGCTTAGCATTCTGATTTGGAGCAAGAAATATGTAAATTATGAAATAATGAGCAACTTCTGAGCATACCCCCTTTATTTTACCTGCAAAGACCTGACTCAGAAGTCTGCATTTCAAAATGCTTATTTTTTTACAGTGTGGATGAATGGCCGTGAATAATACAAATTGGCTTTACTTTCCAAGTTTATTATACTTAAACATTTTTTGGCAGGTTATCCACATCATTTATTATATAATGAGGTAACCCCCCAAATGAAACCCCTAAATATCTTCTCTTCCTGGTCATCATAGGCTGCCATTCTTCCCCTGGAAATTAATACATCTGTATGCAGGATTGTGCCTTTTCATCCCCTGCTGCAGAATCAGCGGTCATAACAGCTTTTGTGTTCATGAATATGTAAATATAACATGCATAAAATAAAATAAAAAAGCAGACAGTTTCTACCACAGACTGTGACTAACTCTGTTTAACTAATACACAGACGCTAAGTTTTAATTTTTCAAGCATTTTGAGTCAGTATTTCAAGGCATGACATAATTATGTAATATGAAAATACATAAATTAGGCATATGCAGATGTGCATGACAGACTCTGAATAAATCGGCATGTAGTCATGGCTATAGTGACTCATGCAGATTCACTTATTCCTTCACTCTGATGCCTGGTAATACGGGGGAAATGCCGTAGGTCTTTAATAACCTTGTATTTACTGACTAGATTCTACTCCCATAGTTCACCCCAATAAATGACTAGGATAATGTTTAAATAATATATGGTACATGTATATGTATGTATGTGTATATATTATACACACACACACGCTTTTTTCTTCTGAAGGAGAAAAGCAATGGCTATATTACACTGAAGTATTCTGGAGGAAGCTGTGGGAAAAAACTGGTGGATTTTATTATTGAAATAAGCAAGCATGTTCATGAATATTTTTACGGCATGCATGCCTATGCGCCACTCCGTGCAAACAGTGCTATTGCAGCTTGTGCGTGGTAATTAGGTTGATGTAATTATGGTGAAATAAAGGCAGTCACACTGATAATTTCACAGTGAATATTAAAGACATATGTGCCTTCTAGTGTACAATAAATGAACCTGAACTGCTGTCAGGGTCTAGGAGGACAGTGTGGCCAATGCACCTATTGTGTCCCTGCTGCAGAAAGGAGCCTGCCGATTGGTCACTGTCTGCAGCACATAGCACTGGCTGGTTATAAAGGACTTGTCTAGGGGAGAGCCTGTAGGTACTCCATTGTCTGGTAAAGTTCATATGACTGCATTCTTTTTTGCAAGGGGGGAGGAGGGAGAGTGGCGAAGGAAGGGGTGTCAGCTCAACTGTAAAAGCTGCACAGATTTTTTTCGTTCTCTCTCTCTGCCTCTCCATAGATCGTTTCTATTTCATGCCCTGTCTTATTTCGCATAGCTAAAAAAGAATGCTAATTAAGATCCCTTGTCTTAACCTGAAAAATAATGACTCGGCTGTAATTAGAAATCTGGTGAGAGTTTAAAATTCTGGTAGGGGACCAAAAACATCAGTTACGGTGCTTAGGAAGAAATTGAAGAATTATTTTTCTGTAATCAAGGTAAACATGGGAGGAGGGGTTCCCCCCATCTTTTTAACCAATTTTAACCAATGGTGTTCTACTGCAGATGAGAAGATACTGTATTTCAAAAACTATTTTAACCATCAAATTGAAGGAACACAAATCAGTAGCATTAGAAGCCTTCTTAATCCTCCTTAGGATGCAATTCAGATGAAAGAACTGCTTTTTTTTTTTCCTATTTTTCTTTTTGTATGTGTGTGTTATAGATGGATCTGAGAACGCTGTCTGGGCTTGGTGCCAAGGGCTGGTATTTCACAGCAGCGACCGCCTCACAGACGAGCTGTGGGAAGCAGGAGGGAGACTCTCTCTTAGGGTGCCACTACTATGGAGACACAGCTGGGCTGAACAAGATTTGCTTCAAACAACAACAAGAGAGACAGAAAGTATCTGGTTCAACCGCTGCCTGAGCAGGCAGGCACCAGAAGAGCTAGCAGCCAATCCGGCCATGCTCGAAGCCAGCTCTGCAGCTCAGCCAATCAGTGACATCACTGGTGAGAAACTCATTTACATCATACAGTAATGAACTTTGTTTAACATAGCCTTCCCCCTTTCCTGTCACCCCCCCCCCCCTTTCCATATTAGGCCCTTCCATTAATTATTCTGCTGGCATAATTTAAACCGCTATGCAAAAATGTGGCTACATTCTCTCTGATAGCTTTTACCTTTTCTTCCCCATTGGTGTCTGCTGTCACTGAAAGTAATTCTGGGTACAATTCTATTTTGTTTTGAACTTGTAAAATTATATTACCTTTCTTAAAAACAATTCTTAACAACATGAAACCTCTGTTTATTTTGTCTGATCCCTCTTCTTATGAGTGAATACATGCTTCTGCAAGTTGGGATTCAAAACTGTACAAGGTAATAGAGAATAAAGGGCGCATTGCCATGGAAGTTGCAGGTTTTTCAAGCAATCTGTATCTCAGAACTTCCTTTAATGTTTTCAGATTTTATGCTGCAGTGGCCATTTTACATACAGTGCTTTATCCAAAAAGCACTTATGTGCATCTGTCACATGGAGGAAAGTTCACTCTTGTTATATTTCATTCTCCATTGCTTTCAGCCAACATTGTCATTTTATTAATGAATAGAACTGAGGTCATTTCTGGACAAATCTCCCCCTTCCCATCTCAGCACAATGCACCTGATTTGCATCCATTTACTAGAAAAACTGAATACAAGAACCAGCTTGAAAAGAAGTTAAGGGATCAGCTTACATATTGTTTCAGAATATATTGCAGTAATACAGCTTGTTTTTTAAAATGTGCAATATTTAACATCTGCCTTAGTGTTTCTATAAAATCGCCTGGTCTCCATTCACAATGTAATGCCTTTAGCAAATTTATGGGATCGTTACATAACCAAAGTAGATCAAATGAAATAATCTTCACGAATAAGTTCATTTATCTGCAGAAAACCTTTGGAAATATAATTTTGCCTTGTGCATTTGTATTTAGTTGTCAGGGATAAAGTCGTTTGTTCTATAGATAACTTAAAAGAGACTGGAACATGTGGCATGTGAAGATTTCGTGTTGCTTTATAAAATCCCAGAGAGCAAAACTGGGTCACACTTCAATGTAATAAAGATATGAAGTCGTATCTTTATTGCATATTTGCGTTAAAGGCACAGAGTTTTCTAACAGAGGTGGTGAAGTTTCATTGTCTTTCTTTTAAAAGGATGTTTTGCATGTAATTATTCAAAAACATGGAATTTTAAAAATATTGACAAGGGTTTCATAATAGTGCATGATTCGTTTAAGAAGCTTATAGAGTGCAATGATAGGCATATTCACTTTTTAAAGCATATGAAGGATTTAGATGAGAAATCATGGCCTTTTTAATTCATGGGGCATTCCATCATCCCATCATCAGTATTCAGGAGGCAACTGTCCTGAATCAGTCACGAGCTCCCCTGCTGCAGATCCTGTAATTTGAATCATGTGTAATAATATATTATCCTACTGGGGGCCTTCTTTCAGTAGGAGAATGGTTTATACATTCTGCTATAAGAGAACTTTTGGCTTCCAGCCGACTCACAGCCATTACTCACATAGGCAATCATGATCATCTTCCTTAAGGAATAACATCTGCACAACCTCTAGAGCCAAAAATCTGCAACCTCCCGCACAATATGAATTATGATTTCTTGGAATCAGGAACACTTGACAAACTGAAGTAGAAAAATGGAAGGTTTAAAGGAATGGATGAACATTTTATTGAGTGTGCCATGTAGCGACAGCACAAACTCCCATTCCTTTGAAATAATAGAGAATGGTGAGGAAAGGGGGCCAAAAATATACCTACACGTGTTCATTAGATTTTTAGACACAGCCGAAATGTAATGTGTTTTGTGAAGACATAGCTGCCTCTGTGTTTTTCTGTGGACATCCTAGCAAGATCCTGTAAAGGGTGTAGCAGCATGGAGAAATAAATGGGGGGCAAAGGTGGTTGTGAAAGCAGAGAAATTGTCTCACCTTGCAGGAACCATTTTGACCCCAGAGTTAAAAATTATAGTGCACCTCTGATGCTTTCTCTTTTTATCACCTTGATCAGATCACGTAATTTCTTTTCATTTTCTCCTACATTCAAAAATTAAAGACAATGCCAGCAGAGAGGTTTTCACTTTGTGTAAAATGCCTTCCCATATTTTAAGAGTTGAGATCCTTTTTTGCTTCAAGGACCAGGTTAAATGTCTCCTCTACTGTGAAATCTTTCCAAATCATCATGACCAGAATCTCTTACTTCTCCACCCCTTTTCACCTCCTTTATTGCCTGTGTGGCGGTCAGTATTGCTATAGGGCCACATATGTGCCTATCTTTGCCTCTAGACTGAAAGCCCCTTGGGGACAGAGACCACATTGAATTCTTCTTCCACCCCCAGCTTTAAGAATAATGAATGATGCTCCTAAGGTTTAAATCCATGTTTTAATTAATGAATTATAATACATTATGAATTGCAGAGGGAGGGTCATACAATTTTCAGGGATTACGATTATTGTTGTCAACTATTACCACTATGTACCAGTTGATGTCAGCTTTACCTCATCAATGTTAAGCCTTTTATTTCACTGGTCCTTCATAATAAAGCTCAGATTAAATGGTCCCTGTATTATTTTTCTTAAATAGCCAGTCAAAAGGAAATGCAAGTCATTTTGTTTATTAAATATGAAATTAAGCCAACTTAGTTTGGTGTTTAAAAATTTAAAAACAGGTGAAATTTATGTAGATTCAAGCAACCATGATAAGCAAATTACAGTATCCAGCTGTACTGTTAGTGATATGAAAAATTACTTGGAAAAGGTAAGCGATTAATGTGGAATGTTGAAATGCTCTAAAAAGCATAATAAATCAGGAACTATAGAATCCTGTGTCAGTGTTATAACAGATGCATGTATTTTTAATCTGTAAACTAGTACAATAATCTTGAGTGATTTCTACATGTTTTCAGTACAATCTGATAACAAAATGCCAAAACATGATTGATTTTATGTTAGTTGCCTATTTAAGTTTATACTTTTGGTTATTGTACTACTGCTAAGGGGAAATTGATTTTTTGGCAAACAATATTTTTTGTTAATGTTTAAAAATTGTTTTTAGATTTACAAACATATTTTAAACTGTTTTTCACTACATTTTATGAGAAAAGAATGAAAAAGTATGTATCTTTACTTTTATATCTGGAAAAATAGAAATTTCAGAGCTTGAATTAGCTAAAGTCTATGTTTTGTAAAAGTATTAGAGAGGAAGAGTATCTCGCCTAAAAGTGCATACTTTCAAGCTCCCAGGACATCTGAGGCTGGTATCAAGAATTCAGAAAGACTGGCTCAATATATTTTTACTCTACCAAATAATCTTCACATTAAAAATCAGCAAGATAGCATTATGCAATTTTATAGTACTAATATAAATTACATTCACTTATGTGATCCAATACTGTACGTAGAATTCACATATAGGGAAAGAAGGGAGGCTGCACCTTATTGAGCTGTACTTTTATACTGTCCTACAATAATGCAATTGGCTCCTAATAATCATTTATATTAGTATTCTTTAAAAATAATTATGGTGATGAAGTAAAAATGGAAATGATATCTGGTTTCACTTTGCTAGCTTTGAATTCAGTTAACACAGATAGTGTATCTTATTGACAAGATTGGTTAAATAGATTTGGGTGGGTCAGTTTGAACTTTTTTTAAACAATGAATTATACTGTTATTCTTGACCTTTTCTATTCTGTTGAAGTCCCCAGTTATTCCAAAGATGAGGTATTTGCATCTAGCCAATTTTTTAAAAATATTCTTCTGGGCCTTGGAAATACTGAGAGATGGATTGTGCCCACTTAGAAACAAATGTTTCTCAAAGACGATAAAAACAATAGGGCTTTGTCTAGCATCTTCTGTTTACAAAATTACAGTTAGGAGTTCAGAGAGGGACTGAGAAAATGTAGAACATCTTAAAGAAAATGTTACTTCACATCATGATTTGAGACGTGGTAACTGAAAGTCATTTGCACTTGAATATTATTTTGTTTTTCTAAACTTATTACAGTAATGATGAACAAGTTAGAAATAATGAAACACTCCCCCCTATACTGGTGCTTATTGATATCATAATGATATGATCCTTATTTCAAAATTAACCATTGAATAAGGAAACTAGAAGTAAATATTAGGGCCTATGCTTATACAGCAAAACTAATCAGTTTGTGATTAAGACTTGCTTATCAGTAAGACGTCAAGGAATTTGATAAAACTGGCCTAAAACATTTGCATATTCTCTTTTTTTTTTCTGCTTAATCCTTAAAACAGGGTTTAAAAGCAGTATTAATATATTTAGGTGTTTACTGAGTGTTTTCATGAGCTGAGGATAACACATCTTGTTATTAAAGAGTGAGGTTGCTCTGTAACTGGTTGCTGAACCGTGAAGAGGAACAAAAGGCTACGAGTTAATGGCTAATATTTGCACTATATGCCATATGCTACACTATGTACTATGCACACGTTCTTTCATTTAATTCTCAAATCAATCCTTTGGTATTATTACTATCCTCATTTTTAAAAAATGAGAAAATTGAGTTTCAGAAAGGCTAAGCCACTTCCCAAAGTCACATGACTAATAAGCAGCAAAAGAGAGATTTGAACCAAGGATTCTGACTTGAGAACATGCATTCCTAATCATCCCAAACTGAATAATCAGTACATGTGATTTTGCTATTTGCTGTAAAAACAGATTTTTTTCATATATTACATTTATAAATGGTGTATCTGGTTCAGATTTTTAAATGTTCACATATATTTTTACCTTAGTATTTTATAGCTCAGTTTGGAAACTATTGCCTTTGCAATAATATCTACATTGATATTTTCTTTATATTTTCGTATTTATGTACCCAATCAGATCACTTAGGTAATGCATACCAAAATGATTTCTAACAGTGACATACCAGGTAAATGTAAGGTCATGTTATTAGCAAAATATCTTTATAAGTCTGAATTACTAAAAATAATTATTAGACTAAATGTTTCCATTTCCTCTTTTTCTTAGGTATTTTACTTACTAAATATGTGATCTATTTTATAAGAAAATTAATTCTTACTTATTTGGCAGTTGCAGAATGTCACGTTGGATCATTTAGACCCTGACTACCCAGACATTCAAGGTAGTACAGTTTCTCACTCCGGTTACACATCTTGTGTCTACAACCCACTGCAATCCATGAGCTGCTAAGAGAATCTTACAATTACTGAATATGTAATAATACAATTTATACCTAATGCTAAATTTTTCTAGTTTTTATCTATAGTGGTCAAGACTAGAGGGCATAGTTAACAAGTTGTTGACTTTCAGAGAATCAACTTAATTTGAGGAAGGTAAGAAAACAGTATAGTTTCTTACCTTCCTGGTGAAACGTCCAGTTTCCATCTTAATTTTCTATTTCTTTCTTGAACAATGTTGTGCACTTACCATATGCCAGAAACTGGGCAGGCAATACAATGAGCCTCTCATGAACTCCAGCTTGAACCTTGTTATTGATGTTTATAATGAAAACCCTGTATCAATATATGTGCATGTATTATTAAAGTGTTCAGTTTGGTTACATAATTTATGGTAGCTTCTTCTCAAAATATCTACAAAAGCAATAACTTTGACCCTTATGATTCTCATTTGAATGAAACTCTTCTCCTCTACACTCCACTGTTTCTGTGCTTCTTCTATGATCCCAATACCTAGAACTCAAAACAGTGCTCCTTGGAAGGTTTAAGGAATGCAGGGTGAAGCAGGATTATCATCTCTGAGTTTGGGGGACACTGGGCCCATGGATGATGTGTAAAGACCTCAATAGAAGGTTTAGGGTTTACGTTCTGATTTTGCGTGTGCCTTACACTATTCTCCTGTACAGTTAGAATTGATATTATTGACTGGCGCAGTGGCTCACGCCTGTAGTCCCAGCACTTTGGGAGGCCAAGGTGGCTGGATCACTTGAGGTCAGGAGTTAGAGACCAGCCTGGCCAACATGGTGAAAACCCATCTCTACTAAAAATACAAAAATTAGCCAGGCATGCTGTCACATACCTGTAATCTCAGCTACTTAGGAGGCTGCGGCAGGAGAACTGCTTGAACACAGGAGGCGGAGGTTGCAGTGAGCCAAGATTGAGCCATTGAACTCCAGACTGGGTGAAGAAGCGAGACTCCATCTCAAAAAATGATGATAGATAGATAGATAGATAGATAGATAGATAGATAGATAGATAGATTGATATGTGGATAGACATTATTTTTCCTCTCAAGATTCCTTGATGTTCGCTTACTAATAATTACTTTTCTGGGAAGGAATCAAAGTCAATATAGCAATTCCTTTCATTGCTTCCGAACTTACTGTGAAAACACTTAACATATAGTACTTAAGTACTGGTAGAGTACTTAAAGCAGTTATTTTCTGAATGTTAATTTTTACACAGTGAAAATTAGAGATAATAGTGTTAATGATTAGTGATCACTTACCTCCATGAGACAGTATGAGAAGTGGTTAGGAGCATAGGATCTTGGGACAGATGCCTGGTTCTGATTCTGGACTACATGACTTAGTAGGTACATAACCTTGGACAAGTGTCATAACTTCCCCAGGCCTCAGTTTTCTCATCTGTGCAGTAGCACCTACCTTAAAAGACTGTGAGGATTCTAGTGCATTCTTGCAAAGGACGCCATTATAAAGATGTGTAAATTCATGTAAAGCCTCACTTTTCTTATTATGAAATGGGGATAGTAATGATTAGAAAGATAATTGTGTGGGCTAAATAAGAGGAACTGTGGAGTACTGTTAGGTTTTGTCTTCTCTAGGTTTTGTAAAGTCTGTTCAAGTGTGTGTTTAAATGTCAATGAGAGCAACAGGACTTCAATAAAATGCTAGTTTCTGAGGAGACAAACTCTAGCATGATGTACTCTATAGAATAGAGAATGACAAGATTGCTTCTTTAAAAATATTCCTCTTCAAAACTCCCATGAGTTTGAATGATTTCAGGGGATTGTGAATGCAAGTTAATTAAATCAGAATTCTTTCTCATCTTAACCTGGGAATGACTGAGACTAAAAATAGTTACCTTTTGTTGTTGTTGTTGTTGTTTTGAGATAGAGTTTCACTCTTGTTGTCCAGGCTGGAGTGCAATGGAACAATCTCCACTCACCGCAGCCTCCGCCTCTTGGGTTCAAGTGATTCTCCTGCCTCAGCCTCCCGAGTAGCTGGGATTCCAGACGTGTGCCACCAAACTGGTCTAATTTTTGTATTTTTAGTAGAGTCGGGGTTTCACCATGTTGGCCAGGCTGGTCTTGAACTCCTGACCCCAAGTTATCCACTCGTCTCGGCCTCTCAAAGTGCTAGGATTACAGGCATGAGCCACCATGCCTGGCCACTAGTAAATAGTTACATTTTAAAAAAGAGGTTCATGAGCTCTCTCCCTCTCTCCATCTCCATCTCTGTCTCAGTATCTATCTCTGTCTTTCCCTGCCTCTGAGAGACTGACATATTTGGGTAGAGAAGAGCATCAGTAAGGGTTTCCAGTGATTGAGGCAGAGGAACGTTCAAAGGCATGAAGATTTTTAGATTAACAGTAACAATGCAACTAATTTTCAGGTGTATCATTAAGGTGAAAAATAAAATACTATAAGTAGCATCATATTGGAACACCTAGTGCCAATTTTATGATGCTTTTACAATTTCATCTAATCTATGACAATTTGCTATTACTTCCTTCAAGTTTGATCCATGCTTTCTCATAGTGCTAATAATGAAGATGACAATCAAAAGAATTTTGCCATGATATTTTATAGGTGTACCTATTGTTTGAACTATGTATATAAATAGTAAAGCAAAGAAACTACACATTCTGTTTGGGGTATCCTATAGTAATATTGCCTTTTAATAACTCCTGTTTCTCCTTTTATTTAACAGCAGTTAGCTAATATCCTATTAAATATCACCAGAGATAGTCTCCCATGTCACTATAGTGCAATAAGATCTATTTAGATTTTCAGCTCTTACAAGCCATTCATTTTGCAGTGGAGTTAAACTTTTCTATTACCTCCTTCCTAGCATGATGGTCTAGGAGTCTTTAAGCATTTTGTTAAACTTATTTTAGTTATTTTTTTTAACCTTTGTTATTTAATTGATTTTTCTTGAACTGACAAACTGGGTTTTTAACATATCACTTCTCTATGGATAGGCTTCTGCATAGAGGCTGTTAAAGAGACCATATACCCCATTTCTCTGGGGATATGCCTAGTTTGTGTTACTGTTCCAGGGTAATTATTGATGGTTACCTCTTTCATTTTCAATAGTGACCCATTTTTCATTAGAAATTACTTGACCATTCTATAATATAAAGTGAATTTCTAAATTTTTTAGTAAAAATTGCATTTTTAGATATGCAAATCTGTTATTGTTATGAAAGTATTTGCACTTTGCAGTTTGTGCAACATGAGTTTGGGTTTTGCAAATGTGGTCATTACAGTGAAAGATAATTTTGTTGATATGTGTTAGACATGCAATGAGTAATTGTTGATCTAAACTCATTCATTTGAACATCAGAGTTCATTAGTACTCTAGTCTAGACTAATAGCAGGAAGAAGTCCAGCATGTCAATTCATTCAACAGATATTCGTTGAGCACTATGTGCCAACCATTGCTATAAGCACTGAAGGACACAACAGTAAAGCAAATAAACAAAGTCCTATGTGCTTATTAAGCTTGTGTTCTGAGGTCCTTCAGAGGGTAATAATATATATTTTTTAAGTTATACCAATGACATTTTGCTCTCTATACAAATTGCTTTGACAAAAGGAAGGCTTCATTTAAAACCCAGCCTGTTTTTCTTATGACTGCTCCATGATGTAGGCTAACTTTATACCATGAATCCTACAGGGTACATTTTTCTTTCTCTCACTCAGTAGCTTAACTGACATCTTAGGCTCTCCTGGAGTTGATGGTGCTAGCTGCCATGGTTTTTATGTTTCTATTTAGTCAAGAAGCAGCTCAGAAATCCAAATTTCTAGTACCTTGAGAGCTTCTTACGTTCTAGCTAACACACAAATGTACATGGAAAATTTATTACCTTATTTGTTTTTGGAAACTTCTTTTTCTCCCTGAGGACAGGTTATTGTCATTTTTGCCCATATGCATAATTCATCCCTTTAAATGTACCCTGGAGCTTTTCAAATGATTTCTCTCCTGTGGAAGCACCTTCTCCTGTTATTTGGCTTTTCATAAAGCCCACGAATATCTTAAAATTTTAAATGACTTATGTGTATAAAAATAATAAACAATGTATATATTAAGGATAAATATTTAAAATAAAAACAATTATAAAATTAGAGCTGTTCAGAGTTTGAAGTAGACTTAAGACAATTGTTTAATTCCTTTATTTTTTAAACGTGCACAGGAAATGTGTAAAGAAATGGCATTCAGCTTGCTCAGAGTTACACAGCAGTTTGTGATAGACTCAGAAAAAACCCAAGATTTTATAAAATTTGAATTTTTAAAAAGAATTTTGATTATAAAATATTTTCTCTGTTCTAAATTGAAAAATTTAAGTTATATGAAAGAAAATTGAAATGTTTAGTTATTTTACTCTACGTGAATTACCATGGTTACACAAATTCTAAAAATACATATGTCTTTTGAAAAATACTGAAGTTTTACTATATAATAATTTTATATCTTATTTTTAAACATTAAGAGAGAAAATATGTGGTATGGTATAGGGATGTACATTTAGATTAAAAATAAAAGAAGAAAAAAATTGATAAGACAGGCATTTAAAAACCTAGATATTTCTGAGTTACAACTTCACATGTTATATGAGGTGATATAGGATATTTGTAGAAGTGAATATGAATATGTCAATGTCATTTCATAAAAATGTTTTGTGCTACACTGAAGTGAGGTATATCAAAGTGGCAATGCTGTCATAGATGCAGATGCCCTTTCTTGCTCCTGAGAAGTAGCATCTCTTCCCTCCACACAGATTATGGGTTATAGCCTCTTAAATCCTCCGGGAATTTGTTCCATTGATGACCCTTCTTCTGTATTATCACCTTCCTTTCAACCAGCTCCTCCCTCCCAGCATTAAAAATGACCAACTTTCACTCACCCTAAGCAAACAGATGGGGAACACAATAACAGCCACCCCCATAAATAAAACTGTTTCCTCGTGTATCTCTTCCTTAACCCATTCTGTTGCTGGACAGAAAGTCAGGAGAGCCGGAGAAAGACTCCAACTCACTTGGGACAAGGAGTATAATTTCTTTGTACTCCAGCAGAATTGATAGTTTTATGTTTTATAAAACATGAAGTGATATTTAAAAAATGATAGTTTTTTTCCCAAAAGTACTTTGTCCACCTTTAAAATTACATAAATTTAGAGAAGAGAGGAAATACCCTTTCTAAGCTACTTTTTAATTGTTGCTTTTACGGAGCTCTAACTCTAAAGGTATTTTTGACATAATATAATTACCATTTACAGACATGATATCATTTCCATTTATTTATTTTGAGATTCTGTTCCCATTCAGGTTTCTAATGGTGCAGGGGAGATAGTAGGGTCAAGTTATTTTAAATAACTATCAAGGAAATAATCTATTTTTAAAGGGAATAAGCCCTTTGTGCTATTGAACGAAGATCACTGGACTTGAAGTCTATTTCTCACTCCAAAATTATTTCAATGAGAATAGAAATTGGATGATTTCATATCTATTGCTAGCTATGCCCCTAGTCACTTGTGTGACATTGGAAAACCAGTGTTTATTAGTTTATCGATTTATATGATGGACAAGAGACAAGGTCAGGACTTTCAACAACATTTTTAAAAAGTAGAATTCTTTCCTAAATAAAATCAACTCATAATCCCAAAATATTTTTGAAAGTGCAACAACCCCGTTCGGATTAGAGTTGAGACCTTAGAGCTATATCCTTTTACTCCTCATGCACTTTAGATGGTGCCTAAGATGCCCTGGTTAAAGCCTCAGAACTCCGTGATACTAAAGCCACTAGAGTAGATAATTGCTTGCAATGCTTAGAGTTTGCAAATTAGACTGGCATTTTTTTGTTTTGGTTTTGCTTCTTTTGGTCAGCCACTAATAAATTAATATAAATTTATCTTCCACTAGATGGCAGTAGATCAAATCTTTGATTTTGACAATCTTCAGTCTAGTATTTAAGAGCACATATTCACAAATTTTAGAAGTATTCTATTGTCTTATATTTTAAACTTTAAAATTCTTTTTCAACCTCTGAATTTTCACTTGGTGTCCTGTTTTGAAGACATTATGGAACCATTGGTTAGTCCAGTCTTTATGATGTAAAACATTACTTGCTCTGATCATAGGAATTTTAAAAAATTGCATAAGGTTCAAATGAACACATTTTCATGAGCATCTAAATTTATTATTTGTATAGTCTTGATTTTACAGCTTCACTGGAAGCCTAATTTTTAACCCAAAATTTACAGTGACCTGGTCACTCCGTTTTCTATCCCATAACACCCACTCCCTTCCACAGCAATGAAATTCCAATGATGCTAGTAGTTGGCATTGTGTATACTACTAACTTTGCCAAGAGGAGATGCTTTCAAATTATATTAGGTGGTGGGAATTTGTGATACAGATAACTAGAGAAATGAGGTGTCTAAGGAAGCAGCTTCATATCACTAAGATTAAAGGTATAACAACTTCATGGAGGCACAGAGAAACACCTTCCTTTGGGATTCAGCAGATCCTCCTGGAACCCAACAGCTCTGGTACCCTCATGCCAACAGTGAGCCTCCCAGAAGTTGCCCCTGCTCCTCTTTTTGGATACCACTTATTTATACTCCCCAGGAAAGAAGAACTGGTTGAGTCAATTGCTGTAGTTGTACACAGATCACCCCTTAAAGGGCAGTCTCTTGTTAAGTCCCCTAAGTTGGTTAGATCCCACTGAGGACAGCTTATTCTCTGAGTAGCGTATTAGTCCATCTCATGCTGCTAAAAAGACATACCTGAGATTTGGTAATTTATAAAGGAAAGAAGTTTAATGGACTCACAGTTCCACATGGTTGGGAAATCATGACATCAACCAATGGTGAGTTCGGTCCTATCCATACCCCTGTCTGTTTTCCCCCATATTATTCTGAAGTAAATCCAGACATCATATTATCTTATTTTTACATATTTTAGCATTTATCCCCAGTGAGATGTACTCCTTGATAAACATAGTTTTATGTGGTTTCTCTATAATAGCATATGTTGAGCAAATATTTGTCAAAACAAATTTGGGTTGAAGTTTAACATGTCAGCACTTTACCCACATTAAATAGTATCTCTTGGACTAACAGTCTCCCAATATCACCTTTATCAGAACAAATTACCTTTAGATACTCCAAAAGTAAACTCTACATTTCCCTTTAGACAATTTAGAGGTGTATGTGTATGTTCCAATCCAGAGATTAAGGAGCTCTGAAATGGATTCTACAGCTGTCTCCCTTTGAAATTCTTTGCTCTGACACTTCAGATAACAGTACAACTTAGCTTTCCTGGGAAGCGAGTAGCCTGCTCTTCAAAGAGGTGAATACTTTATATAGACAGGTTAACTTCAGGAAAGTAATTCTAAAAATAGAATGTATGGGGCAAATGTTAAAAATGCTAAAAATACCTTTTATTGGCCTGTTTATTGAAACTAGGAAGGAACATCATGTTACAAACAAATTCTGTTTATTTTGTGTGTGTGCTAAAACATTCCTATGTCATCCTTTAATAAACTTAACTGGATTTACAGGAAAGGCAAATTATTCCCTTTGTTTTATACTTCAGAAAATAATTAATACACATTTCTGATTTGTATGAAAAGAAAAAGCCAAACAAAATGTTTAAAATTTATCAAATATGAAATTGAAAGGAAAAAGAGAGGAAATGTTTGTGCAGATCATATTTGTAGCAAAAATTTGAAAGATTACAACATATTTTTTATGTATTGTACCAATTTCCTGGAACTTACTATCTATACATATATATTTTTTTATTTGCATGTAAATGATGCAAAATGATTAAGAAGGTAGAGCTAATATGTTTTATTGAAGAAGGAGGACATTAGAGTTAGGGCTTAATTGAATCACTGGTCTTTATTTGGCTCCTTATATCAATGGATATAGATGGCATTAACTTAATTTAAGCATTTGATTTAGGATACAGTGCAGGAGTAAGAAGCATATTTAAGGGAATAGCACTGTTTTCATCACTTAGCGGCCATATAAGCAAGGTTAAACCTTGCTTCTCTAATTATGTAATGACAATAATTTAACCTATAAAGGGACTGCAAGGATTAAATAGAATTGTCTTGGTAAATATCTTGAAAATCAGCTCTATTTTTATGTTTATGCATAATAAAATACTCTAATTTTAAGTGTACAATTTGCATCCTCAGCAAATACATATAGTCATGTAGCCAACATCATAATCAAAATGGAAAACATTTCCATCACCTTGAAAACTTCCCTGGAGTTCCTTTGTAGTCAGTTGTCTCCACCGACCCTCAGCTTCCTCAACTACTGATTTGCATTCTGTCGTTACAGTTTTGCATTTTCTGGAATTTCATGTAAATAGAATCATACAGTATTCAGGTTTTTGTATCTGGCTTTTTCTACTTAGCATAATACTTTTGAGATTTATTCAGATCCTTGAGGGTATTGGTAGTTCATTTGATTTATTGCTGAGTAGTATCCTGTATTAACTGCATATGTGACAAATGGATGGACATTGAGATTGTTTCCAGTTTGGGACTGTTATTTATAAAGTTCTGTGAATATTAAAGTATAAGACTTCTGTGGATAAAATTCTTATTTATCATAGGTAATTGTATAGAAATGGGATTGCTGGGTTGCAGGTTATGTTCATGCTTAACTTTTTTTTTTATTGCATTTTAGAGTTTGGGGTACATGTGAAGAACATACAATATTGTTACATAGGTACACACATGGCAGTGTAATTTGTTGCCTTCCACCCCTTCACCTATATCTGGCATTTCTCCCCATGCTATCTCCCCCCAACTCCCCACCCCCCACTGTCCCTCCCCCATTTCCCCCAACATACCCCAGCGTATAGTGCTCCCCTCCCTGTGTCCATGTGTTCTCATTGTTCAACACCCGCCTATGAGTGAGAACATGCGGTGTTTGATTTTGTGTTCTTGTGTCAGTTTGCTGAGAATGATGGTTTCCAGG
>CAUYQU010088474.1:0-22232 GCA_963574635.1 Cheracebus regulus | reverse complement strand
ACTAATGCTCCTTTATTTAACATTATCTACAGCAAGATACTGTGATTTCGGTTAAAGGATAGACATAAAAGTCAACGGAAAAACATAGAGGGCCCCCAAACCGAAGTAATTTGCAATGTATAAAGTTTTTTTTTTTTTTTTTTTTTTTTGACAAAGTCTTTCTCTGTCATTCAACCTGGAGTACCGTGGTATCATCTCAGCTCACTGTAACCTCTACCTGCCGGGTTCAAGCAGTTCTGCCTTAGCCTCCCAAGTTTCTGGGATTACAGGCATGAGCCACCACACTGAGCCATTTTTTTTTTCTTTTTAGTAGAGATGGGGTTTCACCATGTTGGCCGGGCTGGTTTTGAACCCCTGACCTCAAGTGATCTGCCCCATCGGCCACCCAAAGTGCTGGAATCACAGGCATGAGTCACCACAGCTGTCCGAAGGGCTTTTAAAAATAATAATAATAGAACAAATGAACATCCATTTGTATAAAAAGAAACCTCAATATGTGCTTCATACATTATATGAAAGTTTACTCAAAATTTAATATAAATCTAAATTTAAAACATAAAACCATAAAACTTTTTGGATTTCATACTGTAAACACAAACTATAAAAGGAAACATGACCTTTGGATCAAACAAAAAATCAAAAGGGAAATTAGAAAGTATCTTTGACTGAATAAAAATCAAAATAAAAACATGACATAATGAGATTTGTGATCCATGCTTAAAAATTTACAGTACTAAACATTCATAATAGAAAAAATACTAATCAATGACCTATGATTCTACCTTTAAAAGCTACAATAATATGAGAAAATTAAAGTAAACTGGAAGGAAATGAGAGCAGAAAAAAAGAAGAATAAAGTTAGAGCAGGAAGAAAACAAAAAACCAATAGAAAAAAATCAATGAAATCAAAAGCTGTTCTTTGAAAAGATTAATGAAAGTGAAAAAATGCTAGCTCCAATCAGAAATGAGAGAAAACAGAAATTACCAATATCAGGAATGAGAGGAGGCGACATTTTTAGAGATACTACAGACATGAAGAGGACAACAACAGGATATAACAAATAATTTTATGCTAGTAAATTCAACAAATAAAAAACTGAACAAATTGCTTAGGATTTCTTATACAAAATCTTCCCATAAATAAAACCCCTGGTCAAGATGGAATCCGAAATGGGTTCTATCAACTATTTAAGAATAAATAATACTAATGCTACCTAACCTCTTGCAAACATTAAAGGGTAGAGAATAGAGAATATTTCCAAATGCATCCTGGGAGATGAGCATTGCACTGATACCAAACCAAATATATCACAAGAAAAGAAAAGTACAGACCAATATTCCTTATGAAAGATACAAAAGCTCTTAACATTTTTTGAAATAATTTTTAACAATAATACATTATGACCAAATGGTTTTTCCCCAGTAATGAAAAGTTAGTTTAATACTGAAAATTTAAATCACAGCATGCTAATAGACTAAAATGAGAAGGAAGAACATATGATCATCTCAATAGATGCAGATAACATGTCTGATAGAATTCAGCAGCCACTCATGATAAACACTCTGAGCAAACTACAGATAAAAAGGAACTTCCTTAACCTAATAAAAGATATCATAAAAACTCTTGCAGTTAATATCATACTAAATGTGAAGGACTAAATGTTTTCCCCATAACATTAGGAAAAACATAGGGATGTCCAATCTTATCTCTGCTGTTCAACATTGAGTCACAGATTCTAGTCAGTGCTATAAGCAAGTAGAAAAGGAGTTAAAGTGTTTTTATTGTCAGAATATATGATTCTCTATATGAAAACTCCTAAGCAATGTACCAAAAAAGCTTACTAGAAATAGTGAATTTAGAAATTTTGTAGCATATACAGTTGATACACAAAATCAATCATATTTTTTATACTAGCCATAAAAAATGGAAAATTGAAATTAAAATACGAAAATGTTATTTACAATAGAAATAACATATGAAATACTTAGAATCACATTTGAAAAAATATGCAAGATCTGTATACTGAATACCCCAAAACATCTGTAAAAGAAATTAAATGCCTAAATGAATTGAGAGATATTCCTTGCCCATGGATTAAGAAACCTAATTTTGTTATGAAGTTAATTTTCTCCAAATTATCCAAAGATTAAATACTGTCCCAATAAAAATCCCAGCAGATGTTTTATGAAACTTGGCAAGCGATTCTAAAATTTATATGAAAATTAAATGCCCTATAATTACCAAATCAAATTTGAAAAAGAAAAACAAAATTTTAGGGCTCATACTACCTGACTACAAAATGTATTAAAAAGCCTAGAGCAATAATGTAGTATATTGTTGGTTTAAAGAAAAAAATATAGATAAATGGACCAAAATAAAATTCAGAAATAAAGAATACATGTATGATCAAATGATTTTTAACAAAATGATTTTTAAATTTTCATTATGGTGGAAATATTAGACAATCATGCAAAGACTGAACACAGACCTCTACCTCACACGATTTATCATAGCCAGCTCAAAATCGATTGCAAACCTAAACATTAGCGCTAAAGATATGTAATTACTAGAAAAAAAAATAAAGAAAATAATGACTGAACTTGGCAGAGATTTCTTAACCAGCACACGATGATCTAACACTGTCAGTTGGTTGTTGCGACCTCTTTTTGTAGGCCTAAAAGTAGTCAAAACTGGTGTTCAGGATTGTACTTAATTCCTTGGATTGCATTGAGAAACATGCTTTTATTAAATGTAAAGCACTTTCCACAAATTTTAAATGTAAGAATAAATATTTGTTCTCATTATTATGAAAAACATATCAGCTGTGTCATTGTCTCAAAGAACAACCTTTTGTTTTTGTTTCGTTTTGGTTTTACTTCAATAAAACAAAATTTTGCTCTAAAAATGAAATAAAAATAAAAAAATTAAAAATACATATAATGTAGCCATTCTACTCCTAGGTATTCACCCAATATAAATTAAAGCAATGTCCACACCAAGACTTGTAAGTGAATGTTCAGCACACAAATCATCATAGCATGTCTGTAATAGCCCAACTGGAAACAATGCAAATGTCTACCCACGGACTAATGAGTAAACAATTTGTCATATAGCCATAAAATGGAATACTATTCATCAAGAAAAATAAATCAACTATTGACACATGCAACGAAATGAATCAATCTGAAAAATAGTTCTGTTGGGTGAAAGAGGACAGGTAAAATAGAATCCACACTGTATGAGTCTAATTATATAAATTTCTAGAACATGCAAACTAATCTCTAGTGAGAGAAAACAGATCAGCTGTTCCACCTGGTTATGGTATGAAACACTGATGAATGACAAAGGGACCCAAGGAAACTATTGGTATGATGAATATGTTTATTATCTTAACACAGTAATAGTTTCAGAGGTGTATCAAAACTTCTGGAATAATATACTTTAAATATACTGTAAATATATCAATTATACTTCAATACTTTAAGAAATATCTAATCCAGTAGGGAAGACCAGAAAAATCATTATAAGACCATCAGCAAACATCATGACAACCAAATGCCACCTTATAATAGTTACCATAGTGTAGAGAAAAGTGGCACCAGTCAGACCTAATCAAAATTAGGAGGCAATTTAATGACTTAGGGCCTCAGCCTTTGACAGTATGGGATTAGTCTGAGATAGGTAGATTTGGAGGAATGGGAAATCACGGACATGAAACATGAAGCATACACACACGCGCGCGCGTACACACACACGCACACACACACAAGCACAATGTCATTCATAAGTTAAAGAAGAAGAGAAGACCCTGACTTCATTTCTTTCTTCAGGTGCATCTTTGTTTTTATTTTATTTTATATTATTTTGAGACGGAGTTTTGCTCTTGTCACCCAGGCTGGAGTGCGGTGTCACAATCTCTGTTTACTGCCACCTCTGCCTCCCAGGTTCAAATGATTCTCCTGCATTAGCCTCCCGAGTAGCTGCGATCACAGGTGCGAGCCACCAGGCCTGGCTAATTTTTTGTATTTTTAGTAGAGACGGGTTTTTCATCATGTTGGGCAGGATGGTCTCAAACTCCTCGCCTCAGGTGATCTGCCCGCCTCAGCCTCCCAGAGTGCTGGGATTACAGGTGTGAGGTACTGCGCCCGGCCCTTCAGCTGCCTGTTTATGAGGGATGGCCAGTCTGTCTCTACTTGGAGTTGGGCTTTACCCTTTACTGTGTAACTTTAGGGAAGTTCTTTAATTTTTTGATGACTTCAATTTCCTCATCTACAAAATGGAGATAAATAATATTTTTTTTTTCCCCTGGGATTGTCAAGGGGATTAAATGAAATAATAGGTGTAAAAATCTTAGTATGATGTCAGGCAATTTTATCTATTTTAACTGTTCATTCAACAAACATTTATTGAACATCTACCAACTACTGGAGTACTGGACATGGTGCAATGTTTTGAGAATCCACAAATGAATATGCATGTATTAGTTCCTAACTTAGGTAGCACACTGTCTGATGAGTGAGACCCGTAAGTCATAATAATTATATGCTATGTGAGAATATTTTAGTAGTGATACATGTAAAGTTTTTGTGCTAATAGTATAATAGAGAGACATACTCAGCACATACGTGTTTTGGAGGCTTTCAGAAGAGGAAATCTCGAGCTTCTCTGAATTTATGTTTTTCTTAAAGGAAGCAGGCAAGATGTATAAGAACTGTGTTTTTTTTCTCATAATGTTTAAAAGGAAAATACAGATTTTTTTATGAGGAAAAAATAGTTCAGAATTTTAAGTACAGGCTGATCGTACATTCTAAAATATTTACACCTGTTTTGCTGATGAATTATCTGGCTTTTATCAGATCAATTATAATTTATTTTGTTTATTAAAAATGGCTTAACCAGGAATAAAAACATTTTAACATGTTGAGTGCAAGATGAACCTGTCCTGTCACACATTGCAGGTATTAACCTCTCGGAACAGCAGTTACTAATACCTCCTCAGGGGCTCATCTTCAGTGCCACTTTTTGCTTTCCTAGTCATTGTCTTCTAAGGGAAACTTTTGGTTAACTTTGGCTTTCTTTGGCATTGACAGCTGAAGAAAAGCATCCCTAGTTAAAAAGTTTGGTATTTAAGGTAAAATATCCTATCTCCTGTATTTCACTGAGCTTCTTTCATTGAAAAAAAAAAACAGATAAATATTTTAGATGATATGTTTCTTACTGTATTTTTAGGATTCACTTTAATTTGTGTGTGAATATATCATGGCATTTGGCTTTATAAGTTTATATCATTGTCTCCAAGGAGCTACCAAAAGCAGCTGCTGCCCTCCTAGTATTTTGTGTTTTTAAATTCTTCTACCACTCAGTGTTTGTGCAGAGGGTACAGCTGTAAAGACAAATTTGTTTCACTTTTTTTTTTTTTAACAAGCCATGTTGTGAATGTGCCATCAGGCTTCTTCATGATTTGAAATTTTCCATGTAGGATCAATTGCTTCTTCAGTTGGGTTTGTTTTGAGGCCAAAGAGTATATTAAAACACACACACACACACAATTAATATTAATCTACAAATATTCTTCCAGCATCCTGCCGAAAGAATTCTCCATGGCTTAGATATCATCATCATTATATTTGGTTTATAAATTTGTAAAAGTTTCTTAGAAAAAGAATTAGATAGGGATCAATAATGTGGGGGAGGAGTGGGAAGAAAGAACAAGTCAACCAGAGGGCTGTAGGATCTACAGTTTGTAAAATATTCAGGCTTCAGGCAGTTTTTGGAAGTTGGGAGCAGTCCAGTTCTACGTATCTGAAAGGCAAAAGATGGTGTTTTGAACGCTGGAAATCTGAACGCTTCCACCCGGTGAGGACATATATTCTGCTTACACAGGCCAGCATTTGTTTTCAGGAGAGGAAGTGATAGATTATTGCTCCCCAATTCCACATGTGCTCCTCCGTGCCCAGGCACAATCTAGTTGACTGGAAAAAGAGAATGTGACCACCACTCCTACTCCCTATTCACCCTCGGGCACAGCCCAAGGCCTTTTGCCAAGGCTCTGGCAGTTTTAAGACTATTTCTTGGCAGCCATTGGCTTGCAAAGGCCACAGGCTTCTGCTTCTTTCTGTCTGGATTTTGTTCTGAATTTCTGCGGGATTTGCTTCTGAGCAGCATCTCGGCGGCAGCAGGAGCCCCGGGGCTCAGTGAAGCCGTGTTATCCAGGAACTCTGGATCCCCGAGCTGTCGCTGGCTCCTTCTGCCTGCTGCTTGCTCCGGGGCTTCAAAGACGCGCGGGGCTGGAGTACCCAGGAGGCTTTTCGGCGGCTGCCACAGCCCCTCTTTTGAAGCACCATGGTAGCCAACAGAGAGGATTCTGTGTTACGTACAGTATGCCCCTGGAGGTGCCAGCCAGCTGCTGTGACTCAGCTAAAAACAGGGAGCTCGCTGTAAGAGAGAGGGCATGAAGGGGAGAGATGACTGAGGGGGAGGGAAGAGAGGAAAAGCAGCAGGAGTTTATGATGCCCGAAGTCTGTCAAAGGGCCCAAAACACACTTCTGAAAGAGCTTTCTTGATGGGCCAGAGGAAGCCCATCTCTGTGCTTCTAAAATCTGCTTGGGCTACAGAATGTTTAATGGCCTTTCTGTCAAATGAAAACAAGCAGCAGGAGGATTAGGAAAACCAAGAAAATAAATTTTCTCTTCTCGTACTTACTCCCAGGTGCCCTGAGGAAGTGTGCACTAACTGGCCTTCCAGATACGATTTGAGACCAAATACTGATGTAAAGAAACAGGATCGCTGGTTTGTGAACTTTTTCTTTCTTTCTTTTTTCTTCTTTTTGTCTTTTCCTGTAGAGAAGGGTTGTACTGTCTGAATACACAAGGAACTGATAATCTCAGAAACAACTCTGAATCCAAATTATGAATAAAACAACACAATACAGGAGAAATGTACTTATGAAACACTCTATTATGCCACTGTCCTTGGCTCCGCACAGATTTTTAAGGAAAAAAAAATTGATGCTCAGCTAAAAGTATGTCTTAAGCAACCTAGTCTTATTTTGTGAAACATTCGCTAGGGTACTTTGGTCAGTTCAAAGGTAGAAATTTACAGGCAGATAGAATATAAAGTGCAAAATGTACCTTGGCTAAAAAATTTAGAAAAATAAAACCAGTGGTGGGCTTAGGAAGAGTACTGGAGAGAGGACATCACTGCAAAAGAGTAATAAGAAGCATTGATTAAATCAGCATTTTAAAGCATGGACAAAGGTACTCTCTTTTTCATCTCCCATGTGAAGAATGTTTCTCTGAAATGACACAATGATCAGTCTGGTTAGACAGAGAAAAAATTAAGTTTGTGTCTTTTACCCAGCAGACTTTAAATACTGAGGGAGAAGGAGGCTTACATTTAAGATCACTAAAATGATCAAGTTTGCTCATGACAAACAAGAGGGCAAGTCCAGCCCATCAGCACCTACCTGGGTGTGTCCTCTCCTGGCAGAGTTTCTAAGGCGATAAAACCCTGAACAAGTGGTGACAGCTACCCTCTGGGAGAAAACTCAGTCTCCAAAATAGTTCCAATGATTTCTTCTGGTTCCGCTCTCACGAAACAGGTCAAATTGATCAGCAAAGGAGGAAAAGCTCATCATCAGCAGTTCATACCAAGCATAAGGTTTGATTTTGCTGTTTTATCTTTCTTTGGTCTGTCTGTGGCTGCTGGGCAAATTAGCAGACTTATTTCATTAAAGAAGAATCATTTTTCTCTCAGATTTAATTCACACATTACTGAACTCAAATCAGATTCTCTAAAGAAACTTACTGGGCTTTCTTAGCAACCTGATTTTTTATTGTGGGGTATATATTCTTGATAAGAAGCATGTACAAAGAAAAAGAAAAGAGAAGTTCTGTTTTATTTTCTAACAGGAGCTTTATTTTGAAATTCTGATTCCACATAAGAAGGAACTAGTGTCTCCTTAACAGGCATGTTGGTGAGTTCTTAAAGCAAGCTGAATTTAAGGATGGAGAGGTTAGAAATAAGAACATCATATATTGCTTAAATCTAAAAGATTATATGCAGCTTCAACAAGAAAAAAGGCATGAAAAGAAAAAGTTTGATAAGAATATCAGAGAAAGGTGTGACGGAGAAATATAAGCAGTGGAATTCAGAATTCCTCTGTTTCAAAGGATAAGACAAAGCATTGGGTGACATCTACCCAAATGCCCACTACCATGCCGCTGAAATAAGAAAGTCAAGAGAAGAAACAAAAATGTGGATGAAAGAGGAGGATATTGCTAAAAATCTGGATTGGTTGTAGCCTCAGGTTAGGAGATGATCAGTTGGCTGAATTTCAATACTTATTCCCATGCTTTATATGATTCATTCATTCCAAGTTCCATATGTCCTCACAATCATCCTTGGCTGATCCTAAATGTTGGGTCTGTGGTTTGCTAGGCAACTGCCACTCCCAATAGTTCACTTAGAAACTTTAGAACCCCGTACTGGGTTGAATGGTGGTCCCTCAAAAGATATGTCCAACCTGTGAATATGATCTTATTTGGAAAGAAGGACTTTGCAGGTGTAATTGCTGAAAAACTTCAAGCAATATTGTGTTGACTTGGGGTGGGTACTAAATCCAATGACAAGTATCTTTATGAGAGAAGAAAAGGGAAAAGACACACAGAAAAGAAGACCAAGTAAAGACTGAGGCAGAATTTAGAGTGATGCAACTATTGACACCATAGGAACTATAGGAATGAAACTATAGGAACACTGAGGATTGCCGGCAGCTACCAGAAACTAGGAGAGAAGTAGAGAAATGATTCTTACCCAGAGACACTTGAGAAGGAAGCAAGGCTGCAGACATCTTGATTTTGGACAGTGACCACTGGAATTGTTAGAGAATAACTTTATGTTTTTGTGAGTCACCTGGTTTGTGATAATTTGCTATGGCAGCCCTGGGAAACTATGACAGACCCTCCTCAAATTCAGCACTGGCTGTGCTGAAGATGAAATGGAGCAAAAAGCAACATGGGTTTATTTTAGCTGAACTATAGTACATGTCTATACTAATTCTTCCAGATACCACAAATGGATTGGGAAATCAACTCAAGTCTTGTGTCAGTTGAGCACTTACTATGTACCAAGCACCATGCTAGCTGATCAGTTAACAAAAGACCTCCCCTGTCTTAGGAATTTTATAGTTCAGCTGTACACAGTTTTTACAGGTCACCAAAATTCCCTGGCAGGTGGAAACTCAACTTTGGGGACCAGCAGTACTTTGGGTCTTACCAGTTAAGTTCTATTTTGCAACACTAATGAGCCAAGGGATGGTGTCTATTGGTTCTATCTTAAAGCACAGAATAGGGTGGTTGGCATATTCTCAGGGAGAAAATTTTATTAATTAAATGAACAAATAGCTCTAATCCCTCTTGCCTAGGAGATAAGGGCCCCAGGAAAGATATCACTAACAGTTGATAAACTGTCGATAAATAGTAGGTGGGTGTTATTAATTCCACAGTTGCAGAGGAAGTTTTGCAATGGCCATCAGAATCCCTTTTTATGGGTTCTTTGATTGGCATTGTTAACCCTATTTTGAAATTTGTGTCTCTTCACCTATTCTAGCAACACTAAACCCCACTTATTTCTTTGACCCTTACTCAATTAACTGTGTTCTGAATGAACACCTGCCTCAAGGTACCATGCAGTTTATAAGGTTCCATTTGGAAAGGACCCACAAGCCCAGTGGGAGAAGCAGCACTGAAGGCTCTGCGTCTGGGAAGTCTGCTGTTTTCACGGCCAGCACTGCTGTTGGTTTTGCCTGCTGGCTTACATGAATCGGCTTTTACATTTCTTAATTTAGACACTAGCAGTATGGAGACTTATTTTATATATATGTTTTTTCTGTCTGAGGAGAGCAATGTTTTCCATTGCACAAATAGAGACTGCTGCCAGCAGCTATAAGCACACAGAGGGACACACAGAGCACAGATGCGTCACTTTGTAGCATGAGGGCTGAGCACTGGGAGCTCAAGATCTTTCCTGTGACTCAGTTGAGATTGTTCCCCTCCCCGCCTTTTAAAAATCTAATTAGGAGCCAGGATGTTCAAGCAATAACTACTATCATTCCAGAGTGGGGGAGATAACCAGCCTTTTTGCTGGTGTTCCCAAATGTTTGAGAAGGCATCACTGTATCAGAAGCTCCAATCCATATAGCTAATAGCATAGCAAATAACGTGACTGATACTGTAAGTACTCTGTGTGTCAGGGATTATGCTAAGCATCATGTGAACACTTAATACTTAGAACAAATTTGTAAGATCACTAATATCAATCCCAAGGGGTATAATCCCATTTTGACAAAGAAGAAACCTGAGCAGAGAGAGACTGAGTTATTTCCCAAAGTCACCTAATGCCTCAGGTCAGTTTTCGTAGAAGCAGGCCAGAAGCAATCACTTATTTAGGGGAAGACTGGGGCCTCAGCTAAAATCTTCCTTCACCCTCATCCCATGAGAGTGCCAAAGCACAAAGTGTTCCAGAGCTTTGATCCCACCTTGCTGCAAGGAGACAAGTGTTTTGTGTCAGTTGACAGTCATTCTATTGCTTCCAGGAGAAGTCTTTTCATTTTTGCTAAGGACAATTATATGGAGGGATATGTGGGGCAATTGTGACCATGGTGAGCAGCCAACATTCACAACAGCTAGTTACAGATGAAAAGTCCAGGTCAATGGAATCTTGGTAGGGCAAATACAGTATTAACTACCAGCTCACAAGTGGCAGAACTTGGCTTCAAATCCTGTGACTACAAAGCCATGCTCTTAACACTGTACTATATTGTAAACTGAAAATCTCTTAAAAGGGTTAAGAGGTGCCATGTTTTTACCAGCCTCCAGATTCCAAGGAATATGGAGTCTCCTATTACTCCCAGAAAGGATTTCAGTAAAATCTCATACATGTTCTTTCACAGTTTCAAATATCTTGATCTTGAAGCTCCTCTAGGTGATGCAGAATGTAGTGCCCACTTATAGCCTAGCACTTCTTGCCTCCCCTCTAGATGACTCAGAGCTTGTGGCTTCCACTGTCCTTTGCTCCTAAAGTTCATGATGAAGAACAGAGCCTGAGCCATGGCTGCATTTGGACATGTGTATCACTACTCCTTGCACCCAGCAATAAACAAGAAAGAGGAAAACTTGTTAACACCATGCTGTATCTAAACAAGCAATCCCAGATGGCATCCTTTATGCCTTCTGCCTCTGATAAGAAAAGATTGAGCAGGGAAAATAAGCAACAGCTGACAAGCCATACCCAGCATTAAGACCAACAGGGAGAACAGATACCAGCTTTGTGCTCTGTCCCCATTCATGGCTCAGAATCCAACCCAGAGGTCTGCCTGGCTTCAAACACCTTCAGTGGTACACTCTTCTATAAAACTGGTGAACCACGGAAGGTTATAGGCCAAAGCATTTTTCTTTCTAATTCAATCCTTCGTTTGCTGATGAAGAACAAGACATGAAGCTGTAAGGTAGTTTATTTAAAGACATTTTGTCATTTAAAAGACAAGAAGCGAAATTCAAGAGCTCCTGACTCCTAGTCAGTGTTTTCCCAGAACCAAAGGCAGCTGACTTCTTTTTAAACATGCATTATCCGTGTGTGTGTGTGTATGTGTGTGTGTGTGCGTGTGTGTGTGTGTGCAACTGGTTCTAAGACTGTGATAGCAACTTCGTCTCAAGTGAAACTCATTCTCTGGTATCAGCCTACGTAGGATTGCAATCTTGCTTCACTGCTTCAAAAACAATGTACGTCCTTAGTCAACATTCCCTGTATCTCAGTTTTCCCATCTGCAAACTGAAGTTAATAATTGCTCCATGGATGTTTGGGAAGCATTCAATCAAATAGTTCATAGACAAAGCTTAGCATAAGACCTAACACCTAGGCCAGGTGTGGTAGCTAATGCTTATAATCCCAGCACTTTGGGAGGCCAAGTCAGGTGAATCACAAGGTCAGGTGTTCAAGAGCAGCCTGGCCAACAGGGTGAACCCTCATCTCTACTAAAAATACAAAAATTAGCTGGGCGTGGTGGCAAGCACTGGTAAACCTGGCTACTCGGGAGACTGAGGCAGAGAATTGCTTGAACCCGGGAGGCAGAGGCTGCAGTGAGCGAGATCGCACCACTGCACTCCAGTCTGGGTGACAGAACAAGACTCTGCCTCAAGGTGGGAAAAAAAAGACCTAACACCTAGTAAACATTCAATAAAGTTAACACTTGCTATCATTTGTCCATGGACTGGGGTTTTAAAGAAAAAAAGAGAATACCTTCTTCTTGCCACACTGGGATAATTCTGGAGATATAAGCAATACAACATGATATCCTTCCTTAAGAAAACAGTCTAGTTTTAATTGTTTTAATATAGCAATTTGGAATAAAGTGTTGTTTATGACACAAATGTTTCAACATGGACTTTATTTATGTAGCATACAATAGGACACAAGTTTTAATAGGCCACTTGTAAAGTCCACATCAGCAATATTGTAATCAATAGAAATGCTATCAAATTATAGAGAATCAGTGCCCCCAACGAGGCCGATAGGTAACGAATTAAATATATGCTAATCAACTAAGCATCTAGGCTACTTTTTACTTTCACAATTTGATAAATGTGAAGCACTCAGAGATGGTACTGAAATAATGAAAGCGTTTTAATAAAACCTTGAAGGCAAAAGGTCAAAGTCAACTGTCTGATTTTTCAGACAGAAAAGAAACCCAACTGGATTTTACTTTCTCTCTTTAGTTCCAGAAGATAGCTGAGTGTTCCATCTCAGCTAATAAGTTAGACAAAGGAAGAATTTTCTGATAGTCAAATTCCAGAAAGCAAAGGTTAGGAAGTCATAGATGACACAAATTCCTCCTTTGAAAATATAAAAATGTAGCAAGTATTTAAAAAGAGCTTATGATAATGGAATGGAAATGAGTCAGAAAATATGCAAATTGAATTCACTTGAAATATATATGTCTTTAAAAATTAGTGATAAATTGCTTTGTCAAATGCTTTTTGTGTGTGATTTACCACCCGCACACCCCCCACCATATTTAAATCCCTGTTCAAGATGCTTTTCTTAACCTCAAATGGGTTTTTAGGAGATTGGAAAGGTCAAAGAGGAGGCACTCTTTAATACATGAGGAGTGACAGAGTTTTTAGTTCTGTATAAAAGGAAAAAGAAAAATTAGGGTATCAGTAGAGGTAAAGCAATACAGTATCACAAGAATTTAGTAAGTTGGACAGAGAGAAATAAAGTGCTTACATACTATAATAAGCCTAATGTCAGATGTTACCCAAGAACAGAGAGTATTCCCTACCCAATGCACTATTCTTAGTAATTAATATAGGGTTTAGCACATTGTTCATTCAGAAAATACTTCTTGAATAAGTAAGTGTGCACTTTCCTAAAATCCTAATGCACATCTTCACATTAGGTTTTTCTTAGAACCTTAACTATTCCAAGTTACCAGGGGATGACAGTGCATTTTGAATTGAGACATTGTTCTAAACCTTTAATTTAAAAGGTTAAAACCTTTAAATTAATACCTATAATATCTGATCATTTCTAGGAAGAGCTGCAACCAGGCTCTCCAGTGGATTAGGGAAACAAAGGTGCAAGGAAAGATGGTAGAACTAAGGTGAAGACTGATAATGGTTAGAAAGAAGCTGAGAAAGTCAAAGTTAAAAGTTAAGCTGCCACAAACTAGAGAAAACACAAAATCCCAGCTGAAAGAAAGCAGAGACTGAAAAATCAAGCACCCAGCCAGAGATGAGAAAGGGCTCCAAAGTTGAAAGTGAAGGAGACTTGTAGTGAATGAAAGCAAGGTGTCCAGTCAAGAAAACAGCTGCAGACTCATGGTTTCTGTAACGTAGCAACCTTGAACTTGGCTGAGACCTGATTCAGACAGGAAGCTGTTTATGAGATTCCTGCTGCAGCAGGCATCCATGACGACTAAAGGAAGAAACAATACAGAGCCCAGGGCTTCAAAGTCTGCTGAAATAATGGCAACTCCCTTTACTGGGCTGCTTTTGACCCAGAACATTCAAAGCTATTGTGGAACCACAATCGGCAGATCCTAACATGCTTCTTGCAAACTGATGCACATTTTTTAAACTATCTGTAAATCCCCTACCACTTATCTTAATTCAAAATGACTGATACAAAACTTCCCAGAGTCTCTTTCCTCTTTTCTCTCTCACTTATTTCTTTCTCTGCACAATGAATTTTGGAATAAATGAAATGCATTTTTCTCTGCATAATTTCTCTCTGTTTAACAGTCACCATACATATTTGAATTTTGTCGCTGTACTTTCAGAGGTCTCTGCATACCATGGGTTTACAATGTCAGTCACAAGAAAGATTTACCAGTGTATTTATTCACTCTTTTATGAACCAATTTGCTGAAATAATTTCTTTTTTTTTTTTTAAAGTCATGAGTGTACAGTAGATGCTCAAAGGATATAAAACAAGAAGTCTCTCTAGGCAGTCAAACCAATTACTTGTCCTATCTAAGGCTTATTTTCTTTCATAACGTGTTGTAATTGCAATTCAGAGGAATTCATGTACAGTTTTGCCCAGAATTTCTTCAGAAAAACTGTAATTCATTCCACCTTATTCCATGTGCAGTTAGAAAGTTCTTATGATCACAGGAAATCTGACTTCCTGTTATCATCTTTGATACTAGTTCCACCTTCTATAAGTACCATGTTTTATGTATGCAAATATTTCAAGGATGTGAAGACCTTTACACAGTCAGATAAATACATATCCCCAATCTTGCATCATTACTTCTCTGTGTTATAAATCCCTGTTTTTCTTATGTAATGATTTCTGTATCTGGCAACATTCTGGTTATTCTCTTTGAGTATACCTTAATTTGTTAGCATCCTTCTGAAAACATACTGCCCAGAAATGAATTAAATATCCCAGACCAGATCTGAAGTGTGCAGGAAATTTGATGCACTTTCTTCAAGACACCATCAGTGACACAATCTATGATTGCATTGATTCTTTTGGCTGTGCATTGCACTGTTGACTCATAGAGTTTCAATCAAGCCAAATCTTAAGATTTTTTTCTTTCCTTTTTTTTCAATACGTGTTTCTTTGTTGTTAAATTTCCCCTAGTCTATTGACTTGAACAAATGGATGAATGAATACCTGTGTAAAAATATGCAAATATTTGAAAATTACATATGTCTTTCTTATCAATAGCAGCTTAGCTAGTAGAAGAAATTGAAGAAGAAGTAAAATTGAGGGAGATCATTTTTGTAATTAACACTGATTTTTAGAAAAGATAAGTCTAGGCTAATATTGAGTTTCAAGTTCATTAAAGAAATTACCTGGTTCACATTTATTTGTTGTATACATAGTGGCTCTGACTTTTAATTTATACTTGGTCTCATTTAGATAATTATTTTAGACAAATCAGTATTGTTCAACTTGTAAAGTAATGTTATTCAGGGCACAAACGTCTTTACAAGCTAAATTCCCCATTTGCTGAATAATTTTAAGAGTTTTTAAACACCAATGGGAATCCATAAGTCATTAGATATTTGGTTGTTAGTCCTCAGTACTTTATTAAGTTTGAACCAATTGGTATAAAACAAGTGGTTTAAAGTAATTTAGAATTTTCTGCTAGGCTTTTGCTTGAAAATAGATTGCTTGTTTCACTTCAAAAAATCATTTCTTCGTCTTGAACTTTGATGTAAAATTCTTGATAAATGATGCTTAGGAAATCAGTATCTTATACAGTTATTTTATATCATATTACTTTTCCTACTTTAATTCAAAGGAAGATTGAGTAGTTAAGAAGTGGTCTATTTTATTGCTTATAAGTTAAATGACTTATATCTAAATTAAAATGACTAAAATACCAAATGCAAAACTCACTTCTGTAATTAGTTAAGATAAAACTATAAAGTCCTGAACATAAGGAGGAGAGTTTATATTTCCCTTTCTACATTTCACAGAATGCATATTTGGGTCCAGAGGCTGAAAAACAGACATACAGAGATGAGAAAGCATGGGACGAATTCTCATAATTGAATATTATAACCCTCTCTATATTGTTAACACCTTCATGAATAAAGATAAGATTCGAAATAATTCCTTTTGTTGAACTGGATAGCAGATATATGGAAAACCTGCCATGTCTCTCTTTTCCCAAGCAATAGAGCAATACAACTCACCTCTATGATCTGAAGAATAATAATTGTGTACATTTTCAACAGAAGCCACCACTACATTCAAGCTCTGTTAGTCATATGGAGATGATCAATGGGATGGATCCTCAGAGGCACATTCCTACAATGGCTACAAGAAGCATTTTGGAATGATATCATTGTAGAAACATGTGCTAATAAATAAATGGCATCCTTATATATAAGTCAGTACACTGATATCTACACATGCAGATAATTATATACCTCTAAGTTTAATTTGACAAAATAGGTCTGTTGTGTGAGAACAAGCCATAGGAAATCTGCCTGAGAGTTACAAGTATCAGGGAAGGCCTAGTGCTACATAATGAATCACTGTTGTTGAATAAAATAGCACAAAACAGCTATTATTTCCTAGATGAAGGTGAAGCTATTCTGGCTCTTTGGGTGATTCTAAATAAATCTTTTGCAATGTCCTGGAACCAGATCAGCCAACAAGAGAAAGAACAGTTGTGAAGCTTCTAAGCTGTTTGACCACAGCCTGAGCTGAGGAGGGAAAATATTCTCCTTGAAAGTCTTCTTCCTCACACCTTCCGCATTTACAGGTTTTGGAACCAGAGTATAACACTGCCCCTACTTCCCCTTTTTCCCCCCTCATAAATGGAACAGAAGTGTTGTCCTTTTTACTGGGAAAGCTCTCCAAAATGTTCAAGTTTTTCTTTCATTCTATTGCATGTAATAGCTTCATCTGGTGCCAACCGGCAGAAGCAGTGTGATCCGAGGCCCTAAGAGGAAAACGGTGTGCCAAGAGGTACTGAGCCTCAGGGACAGAAGAGTGCCTGAAACAGTAGTATTTGATGAATGGGCAAGGAATGTGAAGAATGTAGCTGAGCCCAGCCACAGAGGCACATTTGTCTCTGGTGGAGTCCTTTGTAGTAGAAGACAAGGTAGTCGCCAACTGTCCCTGGCTCAGGATTTGTATGGAAAGGTTTGAGTGTTGCTCTCATTACCTTCTGTGGATCAGAGTATCTGAAAAGGGAGGAAGAGGAGTAGGTAGGAACTAATGCCTTTATTGGAACCTGCTATCAAAAAAGAAAGAGGGAGAGAGTGATAGAGAAAGATGAAAGGAGGGGAGGGGAGGGAAGACCAGGAAACTTGGAGCAACATTAGATTAGAAAATAACTATTGTTTGAAAGTTAGAATTATCACGCCCACCTCGATTCAGAAACCCACCTCCCAGCCCACAGGTCACTGCAAGTCTCAGGAATGTATGAATGAGTGTGTGTGTTGCCAGCACCCCTCTGACATGTCATACTCTAGACCACACTGCCCATACAGTAGCTACTTACTGCATGTGGATATAAAATTTTAAATTAATTGAAAGTAAGTACAATTTAAAATTCAGTTCCTCAGACACAGACCACACCCAAGTATTCAATGGCTACATGTAGCTATACCGACTGTATTGGAAACCCAGAAAACTTCCATCAGAATTTTCTATCAGACAATACTGTTGTAGAATATTCATGAGGTTTGTGGAATTTCTCAAAGGTATTTCATGGGTAGGTGGTGTGGGAGAAGACATTCCAGTGTGGAACCACCTGAAACAGTGCTCTTCAGCTAATATCCCTCAGAAATCCTGATACTCTGTGAGAAAAATAAAAGATCAGTTTTAAAGCACTACATTCTCTATTCACCTCAAAGAAAATAGCCTTATGCATAGGAAAGTTTCTGAGGGTGCCATTGTAAAGAAACTTGCTTGCAATTTGGAGACATAACTTCTGTTTTCAAGAAATCCATTAACTTTCCACAGAACTCAGGTTCCATACAGTCCTTCTTAGAGGAATTTTACCACAGAAAGAGCTCAAGTCAAGTCTTCACAGTCACTGCCCACCTAGGGTCACAGCAGACAATTAGGACAGATCCAAACTAGAGTAAACAGACCAAGGTCTGCTTGGTTGGGACATGTGCCTCATGATTTTAGGAAAACCAAGTTGCCAGGTATAAATTAGGGAAGCTCAGCAGTGAACTTGAATCAAGATGCTTCTCAAATGTTATTCCTGAGGATACTGACCAGATATGCAGTGCTCTTTCTAGAACAAATTGCTGATTATCTACCTGATATGAAGACTATCAAATTAATCTGTCCTGGCTTTATCTCATGCAGTCCTGCAGCACGGCATTCTCTTGTTGCATAGAATTTGTTGAGGCAAGCTTATCAACTGGGAATCCTAGTTGGATTTCTCTGTAGACACTGGTGCCAACATTCTTGATCTACTCAGCTGGCAGAGATTTAAAATTCTTAAGAAAGATAGAAACATAGTTTCTAAGCAAGCCATATGTTCTCATACTGTGGATCCAGCATCACTGTAGAGGAAGAGGGAAGGGGGAGAACGCCTTGAATCTCCTGCGGGAGTAATGGTTTCTTTCACTACATAGAGCTGAACCAGGATCCTTCCTGCTCTCCAGGTTTCTTTCCCTTTCTTCCCTTCCCATTTTTTGTTTCTCCTCCTCTTCCTTTCCCTTGTCTTCCCTTCCCTTCACTTTTCCTTTCCCTTTTCTTCCTTTCTTTTCCTTTCCCGTTCATTCCTTTCCATTTCTCTTCCCTTTTTCTTTCTTCTTTTCTTCCTTCTCTCTTTTCTTCCTTTTCTTCTTCCAGCTCTGATGGGGGCATTGCATCCCAGGGACTTTTATTATCCTTGCTAGTCTCTTTTAAAGATGTGTCCATGAAGATAAATAGCTGCCTAATATATGTCCTGTAAAAAACATCAGCAGTTCCTGTTAGATTTTACACCTGGAATGTGTGCTGTACAATCTTAACAAAGAACTACAAGAGGAAATTAACTCTATACAGGGTTTTATTTCTCTCTCTGTGATGTCTCCCAACCTGAGAAATTGGTTCTTGCTTGAGAATCAACTGTAATTAGTGCTAACGTTAAAAACAAAAAGTAAAAAAGAGGGAAAAAAAGCTTTGCTGCTCACCCTAATGTCACCAACATGAGGATTTCTGCTTAGAATAATGCTCTTCAAGCCCTAAAAGCTTACTGAAGGTGTCAGAAGTATTCGCATTAATAATATTTTGAGCACTTTAACTTTAAAATATAGGATGGATTATGTCTTCAAAAGTAAGTAATGTATAGCAAGCTGAGTTAGAATGCTTATGCTCATTGGTTAAGTTTGTCTGATATCTACATTTGCAATACAAATTGCAAAAGTAAAAGAGTAATAACTTCTCATAAAAATTTTTTTTATTTTGTTTGAGATGGAGTCTTGCTCCATAACCCAGGCTGAATTGCAGTGGTGAGATCTCTACTCAATGCAATCTCTGGCTCCTGGGTTCAAGCAATTCTCCTGCCTCAGCCTCCTGAGTAGCTGGGATTATGTGTACATGCCACCACACCCGGCTATTTTTTTATTCTTAGTAGAGATGGGGTTTCACTGTGTTGGTCAGGCTGGTCTTGAACTCCTTAACTCATGACTTGCACACCTGGGCCTCCCAAAGTGCTGGGATTACAGGTGTGAACCACTGCACCTGGCCCTCATAAAGAATGTTTATAACAATACAGATCATCTGCATGTTACTGGTTGCTACAAATCAGCTAAAACCCAAAAGGAGATGTTTGAAACACTCAATATCTTCCAGGGGAAAGAACAAAAGTTTATTAAAAAAAAATTCTAGGGGTGGATCCAAGATGACCAAATAGTAACAGCTCTGGAGTGCAGTTCCCAGCAAGAACAATGCAGAGGGTAATTGAACACAGCATTTCCAAATGAATTATTACTGCCCACAGGCCAGGAGATTCCCAGGCTGAAAAGCACCACAAGTTCCCAGCATGGCCAGAGCAGTGGGTCTCCACACAAAAACTCACAGAAAACTGGGTGTCATTTCAACTGGCACCTGCAATGCCCGGGAGACAGAGCCGCCCATTCAACTAAAAAAAAGGGGTCTGAAACAGGGAGCCAGGTGATCTGGGTCCCATCCCCACAAAGTCCAGCAATCTGAAATGCTCTCA
The DNA here is from genome assembly GCA_963574635.1 of Cheracebus regulus. Taxonomy (NCBI): domain Eukaryota; kingdom Metazoa; phylum Chordata; class Mammalia; order Primates; family Pitheciidae; genus Cheracebus; species Cheracebus regulus. Next base: position 2,037 of record CAUYQU010088474.1, on the reverse strand, counting down.
ACTGAGAGTTTCACAACAAGTGCAGCTGGACCCAGGATGGTCCACCTTTGTTGGAGGAAGGGCTTCCACCATTACTGAGACATTCCACCATTACCGAGGTAGTCCCCCATTACAGAGGCAGTTCGCCATTACTGAGGCAGACTGCCATTACCGAGGCAGTTCTAACTGTACCTCTATAAATAAAACAGCAAGGAAATTCACACAGCAGCTGGGCAGAGCCCACAGCAGCTCAGCAATGCCTCTGCTGGCAGACTGTGACTAGACTACCTCCTCGCTGGGCAGGGCAGCTCTGAAAAAAGGCAGCAGCATGTGAGGAACTTATAAATAAAGCCCTACTTTCCCAGGACAGAGCTCTTGGAAAAAAACAGTGGTTATGCGTTCTGCTGCAGCAGACTTAAACGTACCTGCCCAGCAGCTCTGAACAGAACAACGGAGCTCACAGCTCAGTACTTGAGCTCCTATAAGGGGCAGACTGTCTCTTCAAGCAGCTCCCTGACCCCCATATATCCAAAGAGTCACCACATAAAGGAGAGCTCAGGCTGACATCTGGCAGGTGTCCTTCTGGGATAAAGATTACAGAAGAAGAAACTGGTAGCAACCCTTACTGTTCTTCAGCTGCCACAGGTGATCCCCAGGCAAGCAGGGTCTGGAGTGGACCTCTAGTAGTCCTATACCAGAGGGACCTGACTGTTATAAGGAAAACTAAAAAACAGAAAGAAATGACTTCATCATCAACAAAAAGGACACCCACTCAGAGACCCCATCCGAAAGTCACCAACTACAAAGACCACAGATAAATAAATCCACAAAGATGGGAAAAAACCAGTGCAAAAATGAGGAAAACACCCAAAATCAGACTGCCTCTCCTCAAAGGGATCACAACTCATCACCAGCAAAGGAACAAAGCTGGATGCAGAATGAGTCTGATGAATTGACAGAATCAGGCTTCAGAAGGTGTATAATAACAAACATCTCTAAGCTAAAAGAACATGTTCAAACCCAATGCAAAGAAACTAAGAACCTTGAAAAAAGATTTAACGAATTGCTAATGAGAATAAGCAGCTTAGAGAAGAATATAAATGACTTAATGGAGCTGAAAAACACAACATGAGAACTTCATGAAGCATACACAAGTTTTACTAGCCAAATCGACCAAGCAGAAGAAAGGATATCAGAAATGAAGATCAACACAATGAAATAAAATGAGAAAGCAAGATTAAAGAAAAAAGAGTGAAAAGAAATGAACAAAGCCTCCAAGAAATATGGGATTATGTAAAAAGACATGATCTACGTTTGATAGGTGTACCTGAATGTGACAGGGAGAATGAATCCAAGCTGGAAAACACTCTTCAGGATATTATCCAAGAGAACTTCCCCAACCTTGCAAGCAGGCGAATATTCAAGTCCAGGTAATACAGAGAACACCACAAAGATATTCTTCAAGAAGAGCAACCCCAAGGCACATAATCGTCAGATTCACCAGTGTTGAAATGAAGGAAAAAATGCTAAGGGCAGCCAGAGAGAAAGGTTGGGTTACCCACAAAGGGAAGCCCATAAGACCCAGAGTGGATCTCTCAACAAAAACCCTACAAGCCAGAAGAGAGTGGGGGCCAAAATTCAACATCCTTAAAAAAAAGAACTTTCAACCTAGAATTTCATATCCAGTCAAACTAAGCTTCATAAGCAAAGGAGAAATAAAATCCTTTACAAACAAGCAATTGCTGAGAGATAGCGTCACCACCAGGCCTGCCTTACAAGAGCTCCTGAAAGAAGCACTAAATATGGAGAGGGACAACCAGTACCAGCCACTCCAAAAACATACCAAATGGTAAAGAGCATCAACACAATAAAGAAGCTGTGTCAACTAATGGGCAAAACAACCAGCTAGCATCAAAATGGCAAGATCAAATTCACACATAACAATACTAACCTTAAATGTAAATGGGTGAAATGCCCCAATCAAAAGATACAGACTGGCCAATTGGATAAAAAGTCAAAACCATCAGTGTGTTGTATCCAGGAAACCCATCTCACATG